>VDFB02272661.1:0-24528 GCA_007258455.2 Sequoia sempervirens
TTCTCCCACACTTGATACTCATTAAGCATGACAACCTCATTGGCGAAAAACTCTGCCAATGAATTACCTTCTTGAAATATGTGGGAAACATAGGTTTCTTCACAAGATTTCAACATGACTATAGAATCCTTTATTAATTGATCAACATTCCAACTAGGATAATGGGTGCCATGTAGATAATTGATGATGTTTAAAGAGTCACCTTCCACCCATGATTTAGAGTAACCCATATTCATAGCATACTTAATACTTATAAACATAGCCTCCGCCTCATCACACTGATATGTTCAATTTCCCAATAGGAGTGCCACCACGCCTAATATCCTAAAGATTGTTATCCTCTCCTATCAATGGAATAAATTCTTGAAATAGTGGCTAGAGCTCAAATTTGGAGTTTGTGAAAGTCAAGGAAGATATAAGAAGAATTATTGGACCCAAGAAGAGTAAGTGTTGGGCACTACATAAATTTATTTTCTCTATTTTGGTTTAGTTTGATAAATTAGCTCTCACTAGTTGATAACACATTTCAAAGAGTATTTAGCTTTGCACCACCTTGCGACTAACATAAATAATTAAGTTTCATAATGGTATGCAAATTGAGTTCATGACCATTAAGGATCATCAAGGAAGGAAATAGAAGATATAGTAGCTAGTTTAAATCTTTGACCATAGTTATGAGGAAAATGGATCAAGAGAGAGTTTAAGCTTAGAGGTGCTAGATTCAATTCTTTCATAAGGTTGTGACCTAATATTTATGCCATTGTGGTATATTGTACTTTATTTGAAAATTTAATAAATAGTTTTGGAGGTTGGTTTTTTCCCTCTTTAAGGGTTTTCCTAGGATATAGCTTGAGTTAATTTATTGTGTTTCTAGTTTACATTTAATTTTTTTTGTTGGTTTCATGTTTGGATATTCCATTATTGGATCCTCCTACTATGAATACATTAAGAGGTATCAAATCCAAGTTTCAAACATTGAGGAGATCAAGTGGTGCAAGCAAATCACCAAATTGAATATAAGGAACTTGAGAAAATTTTGACAAAGAGGCAATCATAAATGGAAACTATGGGTGGACTATTGACCAAATGTATTTTACAAAAAAATTGAAAGAATTTCCCCGCAAAGATTACAAAGAGTTTACAACATTGCTAGGAATTTGGATGAGGTGTTGAAAGCACTAAGAGAAAACAAGGTTAGAATGTAATATTTGGAGGTGTTGGTTACCAAAATTGTAGATTGCAAACCCTAAGAGTATGCCAAGTTTTATGATCAGGTTTAGCAATGTTTTGGCCAACAAATGGGTTTAACCACTATGGTTAAACTTCCTTGCTCTTCAGGTTCTACTAGACCTAGGTAGGTGTACCTTAATTACTTAATGAAAATTATCTCCTATGATTAGATGTTAAGTAGATTAAATTTATGGAATCATTCTAATTAAATCATCCTCTTCCGTATCTACTCCAATATGGCATGAGGGTTTTGGGTTAGATAGCTTGATTATTGAAACTAACTACTACTCCTATTGCTAATTATGTAATTGAAGGTTGGATATGTATGCGTGAAGTTTTGTGAAGTGTTGTATTAAAGTTGATCAATATCTTATCCTATTGGGTGATGGAGTCAGTATGTAAATGATGTATGTATCCTCCTTTTTATAACTCTAATTATTTGGCACTATTAAAGTTTATGACTTGCATAAACGTGCAAATATGTAATTATTAGACTCTTCTTATCAATCCAAATGACTCTCCCAGGTTACTGTGACTTATTTAAAAGGATTTAATTCTTGCTTGAAGAAACCAATTAAAATGAATCACACAAAGGCAACAAATGTGTCCTGACAAATTAAACATATACTTAATACATTCAATCTAAATAACAAGAGAATAATCAAACTAGAGACAACAAGATAACCATTCATAATAATATTAACAAATAATTGAGACTAGAATTCGGGCATAAATTCAAGTTTTCTTCTCCATTGATTACTTCAAAAGATTTTACAATATATCATAAGTTTTTTCTATGTGTTCTATTCTATATGCCTATATGATGATGATATCAAAATTTGGTCTTGGTTTCCATTTTATCTATGGGAAGCAACAAGCTTTAGACCATTTACAAAATAAGCCAAATTTTCAGATTACATGCCCCTTCGTACAAACTAAACCATTAATTTTGCTAAAACATGTTTAAAAGAAACAAATGATAAGAGGCAAAGTAGCCAATGTCAATTGAGAGCCCACAACACTTTCAATGCACTTGAAGTCCATTAATCAACGTGGGGTACCCATGATCATCTCAATTTGGCAAGGTCCCTTTCTCCATAATAAAGTGTTTCAAGGCTCGGTTCTCCCTCTACAACAACTCCAAGATCTATTCTTCTAGAGGAGCAAGATACTTTTGGTCCCACTGGTACATCATATAATCATGAGGCTATTTGTATTCTTGGATCTTTGATATATTTTCCAGGTTACCTTTCCATCTGCTATCTAATAACCCTTTGGCATCTATAATAAACTTTGAATACCTAACATCCAATGCTATTATTCCATCCATAATCAAATTGTGACTGTGGAGATTCAATTCACCATCCTTTGTAAATGAGTGATACAATAAAAAATAGTTTTACCAAATTCACATTTCCACTCATTGAGGTCTTATAGTTGATCATCATCTCTCAATATCTTCGGCACAAACCACTGCTTCGATGTATGAAATGAATCCATCTTTGTTTTGATCTTTTGGTCTTCACCAGGTATATATTGGGATTCATCTATGACAATTTTGACCATTTTCTCAGTAGGTTTTAAGGCTATGGGGGCTTCAACACTTCTCTACAGAACCTTACATAAGGTTATCAAAGTATGATGTACTAGCTTCCACTTCTTGAAGAGGGGTTCTAATATAGGCATGTGGGTCTTCATTTGATCAACTACTTGTGTCAATGAGATGTAACACTCATGCATATTTTCTAATGTGTCCATAACTAATTTAATCTTGTGGTCTAAGATCTTCTCCAAGACATTGAGGATTTGAATCCTCACTCCTTTCATAGTCTCCTTATTGGCCTTCTTCAAGTCTTCAATTTCTTTCCTTAGTGCACTCACTTGCTTAGTGGAAATATTATTTGTGTCAACTATTTGATCAATTGGAGGCTGATACAATATCACTTCCTTAATTTGTGAAGGTCATGCTCCCTTCAATTGCTCCTTTAATTTCACATTCTCCATGAAAAATTTATTTACTTCATCATTCAAAAATTTCTACTCCTTTTCATATTCTATTAATCTCGTCTTCATCTCCTTAACAACTGCTTGAGTAAACATGGTTGAATGCATTGTCATGGTCACAACTTATAAGGTAGATGTGTCTTTCAATGTTTTTACCATGGCACTTCCCCTCATCTCTTGTACCACATCTAGTAGCCTCAGTTTTTGTGTATTTCTTTGCTTGGTTCAAAATGTTAGGGTTTCAATCTTAGGGTTATACCTTGTGCCACTCATTCCTTCATCAAAATCAAATTCATCAATCATCATGGGATCCTCTTGTGTTCTTACTTGGTTATGCAATAACATCTTTAATTTCATCCCAAGGATAATGAGTATATCACTTTTTAAAACCATCTCCCTACTTCTTAGGGACTAACACCAACCTCATTGATTCTCAACTCATTGAAAGTTTGGGCTACAATATGATCATGCTGAGATTCCTCAACGCCCATCATCTATTCTTTCTTCAAACTCTTTCATTTTCATCTTGATCCAAAAATCCTTAAATTCATGAGTTTTAATGAACTCATCATCTTCTACAAATATGAGAGCTGCAATTATCCTCTCATCATCATGCATTTCTCTTTCCCCCTACATATAGATATCAATTCGAGCCTCTGGCTTATGAGCTTTTATCTCATGGATTGGCTAATCTAATTCAATATCATCTTTTAAGTGTCTCAATACACTTGCCACAAGTCTTATGTATCTCCAACTTCTTCACTCATTGTATATGAAACCAAGGGACTTGGCTCCTGTGCTTTTTGCTTCTTGGGGAGTGGTTGTTGTGGGGGTGATTTAGGAGGAGAATCATGTATTGAAGAAGTGTTTGGAGGAGGCTCAGAAATTAGAATTCCACTTGACCTTTTAGGAGGTAGTTTGGTGGGCCTTTCTATTTTTTGTTGTGGATTTTCCATATAGTTTATCAAAGTTATCAATCATTTGAGTGATCCTTTTAAGAGGATTTGTTTCATCTACATGAAATACTAGGAAGTCAATATTTGTCTGAACTTCTTTTCTTGCTCGAACTTCATTAATATTTCCCATTTTATCCTTCTCTGAAATACCTCTTGGAAAGTAAAGAAGTTTCTAATTACATCTTCCTCATAATCAACTTGATGGGTGATCCCAGTCTTTGTAAGGATGGTTTCTCTTACAGATTTCATGTGACCCTTAGGGTCAAAGACCCTTTATTTTCCAAAACTGAGAGAGTACTTTGTTTTAAGCTAATTTTGCAATTCTTCAAGAGTATCACATCCATCAAACAATTCTCCACACACTGTCAAATTAGGTAGGAATGTGCATTTTTTCTATTTATGCATAACTTCCTTCTCCATCCACAACATCTGCCACATAAACTCTAAGAAGGCTAGTTGAAGAGAAAAAAATTTAGGCAATATATGTGGAGCTTGTGGACATCCATAAATCCTTATTATTGTGACCTCTGGGAGGAAGAACCAATCACCAAAGTTGTGGGTATGGCCTTGTTCTAGCTTCAATGCCAAAGGTCTTAACAATTGCAATATGGGTGTGTAACTTTGGTGATAAAAGGCCAAGAACGGTCATAACTTTGTTCACAAAATCATCATGGAATACTACATAGTTGCAGTTCTTGCATCTACTATCCCAGATATAACACCAACATTGTACAAGCATCATATTTCCTTGTTGGTCAACTTTTCCCAAGCACATTCTTTTAGTCCATCTATCTCTGTTTTGGTATAATATCAAATGGCATAGCAAAGAATATTGCTTAAAAGTTATAGGGGTTCTATCTTCTTTCACTTGTAAGAATCCTTCATGAAATGCCTTCTCAATGCATGAAGCAAAATCATATTCAATGTTTGTTTTAGGGTTTTGGATTCTCATAGCCATTATCATCAAGTCAATTGGCATCTTTTCCTACACATCTATCCCAAGTACTTGACATATAGCATAATAGGTTCTCTTGAAATAAAGTTGAAAATCCCCTACAACAAATGGCTCAATGGTAGAGGGGGAGATGGGTATCAGCTTATTGTTAACACCCCTTTTCATGTATATGGGGAGTTCATCACTTCTGTATGTTTTCCTTAATCTGTTATACTCCTCCTTAGCTTTCTACAAGTCAATCTTAGCAAGGGCTTGTTTGATTAGATTAAAACACTCAATGATTGCTACTTTTTTCAACACTACCAATGGTGAACCATCTGACATCCTTACAAACCTAGTAGTAGGATGGTAATTTTGTGCTAGTATTTTAATGAAATCCACATCTATGAAGACATCAGGGACACTCAACTTGGCTAGATCTAATGTCCATGGGTTTGAGACTAGAATTTTTCTATCCCTCTTGTTGTAGAAATACCGAAACAACTCCCACCTTGAGACAAGAATAATGGAATCTCTACAACCGTGAGCTACATCCTTGAAAATTTTCTTAAACCCCTTGTCTATGGAATTAGGTAATATATCCATTATTGAATGTTGTAAGGGCCTCTTCTTCATTTTTGGGGTTGTGGGTTCATTCTTCTTGGGTGGCATGGTGTAGAGTTTTGTGTTTAATCAAAGCTTCAAGTTTCTAATTGCATAATTCAACCACCAAATGCTTAGAAATTTTCTCACAAAGGGTGTTTGTATGCTTACCTGATGTATGCTGACTTGTAGAGCTTTTTCTCCTCAAATTTCTGAGCTCCACACATGATGATCTTTTGCAAATGATTGCAAAACAATATCAAATTCTAGATTTAATGGCTTCTTGTGCTTAGTCACGTTGACATTAATACCAACTTCATCATAAATATTTTGTGATCTGCTCATATTTTTTGTTTGAATGTGTGCCATTGATTTTACATGATTTGACGGTCGACAATAAGTTATGTATTTAATGCAGCAATTGGTAATGATTCCTTGACAGGTTGTACCGTAGTACCGCTCTATCTCATTACAACTATAGCAGGGTAGCAATATGGTAGTTTTGTCATCTTATTCTTCCTGCTATACCATGTGCCTTCATTATGCCTGCTACGGGGTAGTAGGTTAAGTCAAATGGTTAAGTGATTCTTTATCGCCATATCGTAGTGTTACTATCTTCTCTTTGTGGGAGTGTTGGTTATCTTCGTTAAAGTGTTGTCACCGCTACCCCCACACTGTTCATATTCGATCACGTGATATAGTAGTAACATAATTATACTATCTTATATGCCCCGCCACCCCACACACACTTCTCTCAAGGGTTGCAGGACTGCAGTATTGGAATTTTATGTACTTAAAGTGCTAGACATGTTTTGGTTAAGCATATATAATGATTTTTTTGGAGTTTTTTGGAATTGTATGATGCTTTTTAGTGTCAGTTAGACCTATAAGGTTAAGGTGAGTACACTTGTGGAGTTGGAGGTTTTACAAAGGTCAAGGCTTCACCCTTTGTCTTCAAGCCCTGTCATGGTGGTGTAATCATGTAAATTTTGGAGGTTTCAATAGGAGGAAAATATAAAAAGGGGGTGAAGCCCAAGGGATGATGATGAGAGAAATGTGAAGAAGATGTTAGAGAGGATGTGCAAGATCTAGAAGATTAGGAAGAATAATTTGAGCAAGTAAAGGTGCTGACAACTATTTACAAAATTGGTGAAATACATAGAATGGAGGTTCCAAACTACTAAGGCAATTGGAATTTGGAAGAATTAATTGATTGGATAAATTAACTAGATGAATAATTTGTTTGAAGAAATTGAGGACTCTAAGAGAGTTAATTTTCCAAAGACTGGGCTAAAATGACATGTTTGGTAGAAAGTACAACTAGAATGAAACATGAAATGGAAGGAACGAATTATAAAGTGGGAGAGAATGATTATAGAATTGTAAAGACAATTCTTATTAATAGATTATGAGCTAGAACTATTGAATAAATTACAAGGTTTGAGGCAAAGTGAAAAAACCATAAAGGAGTACATTGAATAATTTCATAAAATGATCATTAGAATAGGACACGATGAAGTAGGAAATGATCTCACAAGATACATTAATGGATTCAATGAAAACATTCGAGAAGAGATAAACCTGGTTAGATTGACTACCATAGAGCAAGCATACCAATTTGTGACCAAGGTGGAAGAAAAGTTACATAAGAGGAATTATCAAAAAGGAAAATAGGAGGCCCCAGAAGGATAGGTCATGGTGTGGTGATGAGAAATACCATTAGGACCCAAGCAAGAAAATTGATAATTTCTATTGTAGATGTAGTGGTGTGTACCAAAAAAATATGACACTTATTGCAAGGCCCAACAAGATAGCAACTATTACCACAAAGGAAAAGGAGAAGGATGTGCATATTGTAGGGATAGATACCAAAGGGGAAGGGAAAGACATAGAAGAGGCAACAAAAGACCCTTCAAGGGAACATGCTTCAAGTGTGGAGGACACATAATTTGAATGCTCCCAAGACTTAGTAAGGCAGCCAAAGAGAAGTGTTAGAACTACATTTGGGGAAGAAGAATCCCACTAGTCATGTGAACCATATAACAAACTTGAGCATGTAGAATCATTCATGATGAGAAGGGCTCTAATGAAGCATCTTGAGGGAGAAGGACCAATATAGAGGAAGAACTTGTTCAAAACTAGATGCAAGGTAGGGGAGAAGTAATGCAAGGTAAGAATTGATAACAATAGCTAGCACAAACAACTTGGTATCAAAAGAAATGGTTGAAAACATAAACTTGAGAAGGAAGAAACCTAAAGCCTTACATAATTTCTTGGTTGCAAAGAGAACATGAGGTGATGGGAAGTGATTAGTGTCAGGTAATATTTAAGATATGGAATTCTTGTTGCAAGTATGAGCAAGTTTGGTGGTGTTGTCATTAATGTTGTCATTGATGTCAACATAGTTCAGTATGTTGCAGATTGTGCATGTATAGTTGAGATGTTGTTGAGATGTTGTGAGTACATGGAGCTATCCTTATGATGTTGCAGATCTGTGTTGGAATGATGAGTTTCCAAGTGCTTTTGAGAAAATTAATAAAGAGTGAAGTCAGAGTTATGTATGGATTCAGAATGTGCTCCGCGTTTCTTCTGTGTTGATCCTACACTTGTGTGGATAGGAAGGTTTGTTGTTGATGATCTGATGGTGATATCTCCTGATTTATAGCTTCTGGTTTGATGGTGTGTAAAAATTGTGTCCATTGGTGTGTGAACTGGTTTGGTAGAGTTCGTTATCTATGGACTAGGAGAAATGTTTCTACTTCGCAATCCTTCGCTATTTTGTTTTAGATCTTGCGGATCTGGAATATTCCTTGTAATGGTGTTCTCTGAGTTCTGGAAAAGATGTTTGTGGTTTGGTGATCCAGAAGTTGAGTTTCAAAGTTGTTGTATGTGTTTGCACAGTCCAGATGGATTGATGGAAGATGTTCTATGTTCAAAAGTTGTTAAACTTGCTGTGGATGTATCTAAAGGAACCCGTGGAGTGTTCTTGTGCATAATGAAGTGTGTTGTGTTGTTTGCATGTTATCTTCTTGCTGGGAAGCATGTACTTCAATGTTCATTTTGTGTTTTCATTAGGTTTGGTTGACCTGGTGTTTACACTTCATATGAAGAATTAAAATTTAATTAAGGAAGTGTGTGGTTGATCTGAGACATTGTTTTTGGTCTTGGTTAAGTGTTTAATTGGTCCACTCTCATTCCTTTCCACCGTGGGAATGTTGAGCTACCGACCTAATTTGATTTTATGAAATGAAGCATATGTGGCCGACCTTGGAGAAAGTTTTTAAGGTTGAAGATGGTATAAATGCAAGTCAAGATGTAAAGGATTAAAATATACACAAGTAACGAAGTAAGCCACAAGTAAAGAGTAGAAGTTTGCAAAAGTGAGTTGAGGCAACAATACTTCATTGTGTTAGATTCCTGAAAGCAGTGAGCTGAAGGTTTCTACAATCTTCTATTCAAGGCTATGGATGTGTGTAAATTGTTTTGGTGGATCTTTCTATTATCTTTTGTATCTATAGGAAGTGAGCCTCCCTGTTGGACAATGAGTCCTTTCTGTAGGCAATGAGCCTTTGTATCTGGACAATGAGTCCTATTTTGGGTAGTGAGCCTTTTTGTATTCGGTTTTTCTATCACTTTATATTGTGAGTTAATCCTCACTGTGGTTTTTCCCTCATTGGGTTTTCCACGTAAAATTTGGCGTTCTTTGTGTTGATTTTGCTTTCTGTTATTTGCATCTCATGTTCATACTTAATAACAGAACAACGTGGTTGTGAAGTTAATAAGTGTTTGAATTTGGTGACAACTAATTCACCCCCTCTCTCAGTTGTCCTGTGCCTTTTAACAATTTCCATGATGAAGTCTTATGTGATATATTTCTAATGGAGGTGTGCCACCTACTATTGGGAAGGCCTTGACAATTTGACCAATATGTTATACATGATAGTGGAGAAAATGCATATATTGTAACTAGAAATGGTCAAAAACACATGCTAATGTTAAAGAAAAGGAAGATCAAGTTTGCAACAACACCAAGATATGCTTTGTAGATGGAAGGATTTTTGGATGGACTAAGACATGAGAATATTTTTCATTGATCCTCAAGGAATTTATCACCACATATGCATGGAGTGTAAGAGCTGAATATTAACTCTATACCCAAGACCACCTGCAAAAACAATGAAAACCTTCTATAAGAGGGTATGCAAGAATACGAGCTTGCTTGATATTAAGAGATATCAATATGATGATGAGATATGAAGTATGTTACATATGAGTAAAATGACCTTGCTTATATAGACAAGGTGATGAATAGGATTAAACATGATTGCGACATGTATCTAAATCCTATGACATGAGATAACTACCAACCTAACAACCTAGGAATCAAGCATTAAAAGCTAGAGAGATAAGATCTAGACATGCCAACTAAGACTTCTAGAAGAAATCTTATATCCTAAGTAAACTTAACATGTGAATAAGTCCCCTAAGTCCCTATCAAGGTAAATTACTAGGTACAAGACATATTCACACCAAAATGGAGTACCACTACAAGTTAAGATGAAGCACCACAAGATATCTCAAAACTATTGGAAGTATACAAGGATATCATATTTGACAATATGTCAAAAGGATTTCCACCAATAAGGTGTATCAAGACAACCACATTGATGTAAATCAAGAAGCTAGTTAACCAAATAAAGCACTACATAGAATGATGCCAATAGAGAATGAAGCGCTAAATAAATTGAAAGCATGAAGCTTCCACAATCCATAATAATCGCTTATCACAAATTTTTGGATTTGATCATGTGAATTTTTTATCATCAATGTTTCAAATCAAAATTCATGATCCATCATCAAGATGAGAGCCAAAGAAGAGAGAAATGAAGGGATGGTAGCAAACCATAAACTCTAAATAGATGAAAGGAGAGGACCCAAGATATAAGAGGCTAGAGAGGACACAAAATTTAGAAAAATACCAAGTCAAAAATTAACATGAACCTAAAAAATCTAAAGAAAGAGGAGGGGTAAGCTACAAAGGAAGGATAAGATGAGCATATAGGAAAAAAATAGACATAAAAATAAAACATTGAGACCAAATCTAGGAAAAGGGAATAAAATAAAAGAAGAAAAAGAAAGAGGTCACCTCTAGATTTAATGAGATAACAAGAGAACAAGCAATCACAAAAGAAGGGCCAATATGGACTAAGAACAAGGGAAAACAAGAAACATACTATGAGAGAGAAAGGGGATAAAAGAAAGGAGGGGGATATGCATCAAAGGGGGAAAAAGTCCATCTAAGTGTATGAGTTAGCCTAAACATAACCTATATCAATCTAATAAAAGAAAAATTTAAAGGAAATGCTTGAAAATATAATTTGAAAAGAATATAGCCTAATAAATATAGATAGGTAAACATATAGATCTATATGCACAATCATAAAACAATATATGCAAATAAGAATTGGAAAATATGTATATATAAGACAAGTAAATATATATAAATCTAGGTAAATTACAAGATAGGAAAATAAATATATATATATCTATATGTAAATATAAATGTAGGAAGATATTAGTAGTCTCAAGTATATATATAATAAAAAAATATAGAAATTATTAAAATAAATAAATAATTAAAAAAAATTGATCCTAAGAGTTACTAAGGAAAGGTCTAATCTAGGAGAGTTTGAGCCCATGTGGGGTACTTCAATACTTGCACTTGAGAAAGACAATGAGTGGATAGTGTGTATTGATTCCAAATAAATCAATAAAATCACTACAAGATATACATTTTTGCTACCAATGATGGATGATATCATGGAGTGCCTAAGTGGAGAAAATAAATTCACCAAAATTTACTTGAAGAGCTATCACAAGATCAAGATAGGAGAAGGAGATGAGTGGAAGAAAACTTTCAAGACTAATGAGGGGTTATAGGAGTGGTTGGTTATGCCTTTTGAACTAACCAATGCTCCAAGCACATTTATGTAGTTGATGAACGAAGTATTAAGAAAATTCTTGGGTAAGTTTATATTAGTTTATTTGAATGGTATTCTATTTTTAGTAAGACCAAAGAGAAGCATCTAGAGCACATTAGATTAGTATTACATAGGCTAAAGGAAGAAAAGTTTCTAATCAATTTTAAAAAGTGTAATTTAATGATAGAACTAGTGTACTTGGAATTTGTAATCTCAATAAGGTTTGAAGATGGATCCAAAGAAAGTCAAACCATTATGGAGTGGCCTACACCAACAAATGCAAGTAAGATATTTTCATGTCTTGGCCAATTTTTACAAAAAATCATCATAAAGTAATATTTATGTGTTGTTAACAAAGACCATAGCAAGGGATAAGAAGGAATTCAAGTGGAATTCAGGGGCGAATAGGAGATTTGAATTATTAAAAATGAAGGTAACATAATAGCCAATGTTGGCCCTACCCAATTTCATAAGATATTTCAAGTGGACGATGATGCAAGTGGAAATGAAATTATTGTGGAATTAAGCCAAGAAGGAAGATCAATTGCTTACTTCAATGAGAAATTGAATGATGTCAATAAGAAATATTTAGCCTATGACCAATAATTTTGTCATAATACAAGTATTGAAGAAATGAAAACACTGCCTACTACCTTAGGAATTTGTGTTGTGGTCTGATGATCAGGCACTACAATAATTGGACAATCAAAGTAAACTTAGCTAGTGACACATGTAGTGGGTAGAATTCATGTAGAGTTACACCTTTGTGCTAAAACATTGGAGCATTTAGTTGAAAAAAGTTGTTGATGTGTTGAGTAGAAGAAAAAACTTGCTAACATAAATGAAAAATGAAGTACTTGATTGAATAACTAAAACATTCATATAAAATTTGACCCCAATTTTCTAGAGACATGGAAGACATGTAAGGAGCTAGTAAGCATGGATATTCATGATAAAACATTATTCAATGGATCCAACTATGTATACCGAGGAGCTTTATGAGAGAGAATCTGATTAGAGAATAGCATTGAAAAGGTCTTTTGGACATTTTGGCATAGACTAGACAATTTCCTTGATCAATGAGAACTATTTTTGGTCACAAATACATAAAGGATGTGAGGAAATTCATCCATGGTTGTAGGACTTGTCAAATCATCAAAGGATGCAATTGGAATGTTAGGTTATATCAACCTTTATTAATGCTACATAAACCACGAGAGGACATAAACATGGGACTTTGTATTGGGATTGTTAAAGGCACAAAAAGAAAGTGATTCAATCATGGTGTAGACAATTTTTCCATTATGGTGCACTTCATTCTATGCAAGAAATGTAATGATGTGGTACATAAGAAAACTTATTTTTTAGGGAAGTGATAAGATTACATGGTTTACCAAAATCCATAGTTTCAAATAGAGACATTATGTTTGTGGGATACTTTGGTAGGACCTTGTAGAAAAAAATGAAAAGAAACTTAAATTCAACTAAACATACCATTAGAAAACTCATAAGAAAATGGAGGCACAAAGAATTATTGCACTTGGGAGAAGTAAACATCAAGCACCACACAAATTTATTTTTTGTATTTTGGTTTAGTTAGAGAAATTAACTCTCACTAGCAAGCAAAGATCACTAAGTTGGAGAATGGTATATATATTGAGTTCTATGATCATTAAGGATCATCAAGAAGGGAGATGGGAGGCATGGTAGCTAGGTTGGAGATACAAGATTAGGTATGATAAAAATGGATCAAAAGATAGCTCGAGATTAGAGGTGCTAGATTCAATAAAGTATCATAAGGTTGTGAGTTGACATTTATGCCATTCTCACATATTACACTTTGTTTGAAAATTTAATAAAGATGGATCTTTTGGAGCATAGGTTTTTCCCTTTTGGAGGGTTTTCCCAAGATATATGTTGTGTTACTTTGTTGTGAGTTTCTAATTTATGTTCCTTTTTTTTGTTGGTTGCATAATTGGAGAGTCCTTCATTGGGCCCTCCTACTATGACTGCATTATTCTTTCAATTTGAATCACACATCCAATATGACTACACATCACTAGTCTCAAATAGATTATATTCCCATTCTTCAAAATTTTAAAGCTATGGTCAATAACTACATCTAAGAAACTTGTACAAGATAAATGAATCTTCTTGATCCTACTTCTATCAAGAATTTGTCCGATAACATGGATTATCTTCTTTTCTCAATGAGAGTAGAAGAACTCTCAACAATCACATTGAGACTATGAATACCATCCATGGAACAAGATGTATTTGGAAGATACTGTAGTGTAGAAAAAAGTATCCCTTTTTCACACTTAATTTGGAAATAATTAATATAAAATGAGCTTAATTATGCCTTGATTTAGTGTTGTAATGTGTTTCACATTCACATTAAATTTATGACCCTTTTTAATAAAATGGAATTAATGGTGCCTTATTTAAGGTGTTGTAAAGTGTATCTTTACACTTTCACACTAATCTAGGGCTTTATTAATTAATTGAGGTTAATTTGAGCTTAATTGGCCCTTTAATTCAAATCCAAGCCTAATTAATTACAAATTTTGAGGGATAAAACCCGACATTAATATATGATATTACACAACACTTAATTTTTGAAGGTGTGTGTCCTAGGTTAGTGACCTAGGACCCATTCACCACCTGACGAATGGGTCCTCACTAGGTCCTAGGACCCTATTTTCACAATCCCCAAAGTGTGTCCTAGCTAAGTAAGCTAGGACCCATTCACCACATGATGAATGGGTCCTCACTTAGACTTGGACCCCCCCCTCGGGATATGTTTTTGGTGGTATTTTAATGATTTGAAATCCTAGATGTGATGTCAGCTTGTGTTATTTGAATTTCAAGAATTAAGAATAAGATAAGTATAAGGTTATTTTACTATGTTTTCAACTAAGACTTTCATGAGATCAAACAATTTTCACAAGAGACTTTCATGAGATGAAGCAATTTTCACAAGACTTTCATGAGATCAAGCAATTTTCCCAAGAGCATTATAGGAGCATTCAAGAGCATTTCTAAGGCATTCAAGAGCAGATTTATAGAAGATTATTGCAACAATCAAGAGTCATTTCATCATGTCAAAGGCATAGTGCATCATACATGTTGAGCTAATGTGTTGATGTAGCATTGAAGATCCAATCCAAGCATTGTTCCACATCAATATTCAAGATCAAAATCTACTTTCATTGAGGCCACTTCATGCAAGATTGTTGATTTGTACTCCAAGTTTCAATTGAGGTTTGGTGAGTTGTGACATTACATTTTGTTCATTCATCATTCCTGTATGCATTGTTTCATTTCAAGGTTTAATTACCAAAACAAGGTTTGACCAAGGCAAACCCCCATTCCGTAACAAACAACATTTTTCTTCTCCTTTGATGTGTGATTGTAGGTTTTAAGTTGAAAATCTATTGAAAAGCAAAAGTTGTCAAAGTTGTCACCTTCATCGCAAGATCACGAAAACTGAGCTACAAAATTTATTTTCAGGTTTTCGACAGTCTCCGACTAGGATTTGGGAGTGCAAACACTGAAGAACAAAACCCAAAAAGCATTTTTCCAAAACCCTAGCCAACACACATTTGCCCTAAAAAGCACTTTTTGCAACAAGTACACAACATTTGACCCTTGTAAAACCTGCCTTTTGATTGGTATATTGGTTAGGTTGGTTTTTGATATTCATTTATGCATTATAACCCTCATAATTGAGTGAAACTAGGAAGAATAAGTACATTGGTTGATCAACTCCATTTTGTTGGTGGACCACCTTTTTTTTTTCTATGTTTCAAACACTTACACTAATCTATGTACCCTAGTGCATCATACTAGGGGCCTTTCTTGTCAAAGCCATTAGTGGCTCTATTATCACGTTCAATGCCCTAGACCTAACAATCAACCTTTAGATGTCAAATCCAAGAATGACCCTAAGGAAATTCTTAGTTCACTTTGGTGTATTTTTGTTAATTTCTTTGATTTTTGCCTTGTATCTCATGCTTTGGCCTCTAGCCTCTTGGTTTTTGAATAAAAATAATAATTTAATAAAAAGTACAATAAACTTGTGGATCAATAAGATATCATCTAAATGTTCTTAATTAGCAAGTAAAAATGACCACATGTAACAAGGCATCCATACAAAATCATTACATAAAAGTTTTTCACTAAGGCCTCATAATGTCATCATGCAATATAGAATAAGACAATGCTGTGTCAATAAAGGACTCATAAGAATCTACTAAATTCACGTCATACCATAAGTTATCATCATGTGAGTAAGACAATATGAAAGGTTATCACAAGCATTCATAGATTCAACACGAGATGTAGAAGAATGGTCATCACTACAATCATCATCATGTATATAGTAAGGTATTGCATTCAAAGCCACATTAATTTATGGAATCGCCGATATCATGACATATAAGAGGTTTACCATCAAAAGGTGTAACTATATCATGCATAGGAAAAAATAAAACTATATCTAGATCCATCCTACAAGGTTTGTCACATGGTATACCCTCATCAATATCATGATTTAAATGATCATCATCAGGCTCATGGAGAAATGACATAAGTCTACATAAAAGGTGTGGATAAGTACTAGTCAACTAGAAGATGGAAATAAATGATAAGAAATAGTAGAATAACACCTCCATAAAAGACTTTGCCTTATTAGTAGTATAATGTGTCATAAGAAGGTTGATAAGAAATAGTAGAATAACACTTCCATATAAGACTTGATCTTATTATTAGAATAATGTGTCATAAGAAGGTAGCAAAAAAAACACATAAACATGTATGAAGTCAGCCTTAAGCAAGAAAAAAATGGTCATAGATAGGAGTCAACTAAAATTTGAATTTGAATTTTGAAATTTTAAGGGTTGAGTTTGCAATCATGAGTTTGACCCCATGAGCTTGGCCCCATGAGCTGAGACAAAGGGCTCAAATTAAGATAGAGAACAAGTGTATAGGATAAGTATGTAGATACAAGCAATACATGAATTGATGGAATATATCAAAGCATGCATATTATACATAAGGTATAAGTGCATAGGAACTTGCATGAACATAGAACTTTACACAAAATTATGCAATTTGTCAACTTAGAAATGTAATTTGTCAACTTAGAAATGTATTGAACCATTCTCTCAAATTGGACACAATAAATGGACAATATCATAAGTATGCATTTTTGCCATTACAATTATGCACTTGAATATGATTATGGAAACTTTAATTTTGATAATCTAAATCTTCAATATCCTTCTCAAAGAAGATTATAAGCTCAATAGCGTGATTTTTAAATTGTCCTCATTACTCTTTAATTACAAATTTGATACAATAATAATTATAATTTAAAGATGGCCATCCCTATAATTTCAAGTTTATTCTGATTCTAAGAAGAGTTTATTATTCCTGAAAACAAAAAAAACATGCCAACCTCTTCATTGAACCCACCTCCATCTTTGCATATAATCGTGGTGTGACTTACAATCAAGGAAAATTCATAACTGCATGAAGAAAGTGAATTGGTGCTAAACCAGCATGTGCAAATAAAGGCCACAGATACCCTTGACCAATTAAGTTGTTTGCAATCCCAAAATACTTACCGACCATGCACCCTACCCAAACAAAATGGCTTCATCAAAGAAGCCCTACATTCTCTGGGACATCACCTGGACCAAGAACAAAGTATGTGTTGATTTTTATGTAGCTTGGACAGGTGTCTCCATTCCCAAGAAGTGTTATTTAATTATTTAATTATTTTCTAGAGACTTCCAGAAAGAGCTGAGTTGTCTAGATAATTATGTAATTAAATAATTGTTTCCTCTAGAGACTTCTAGAATTTAGTTAGTTAGGGTTTTTAGAGTCTATTTAATCTTAGCCATTGATTGAGATTAAATCATGGCCATTGGTTTTCCAATGAGAAAAGTATAAAAGGGGATCAATGGGCATTTGGAGAACACACAAGTATAGAGTTGAGAAAGACTTGCAGTGATAGCAAGTAAATTTGCAGTGAGAGCAAATAGTCTTGCAGTGTTAGCAAGGGCGCAGTGTTAGCGTTGGGGATAGCAGCTGTGGAATTTCAGCAGGAGAAATTGAGGGAAGAATTTCCGGAGAAGGATATTGCCGAAACTCTGCCAGTAAGAGGCAAGCAGTTTTGTATTCCTTAATTTTACTGAAGTTTAATAAAATTCCTCATCTGCAGCAGTGGTTTTCCCTTCGGGGTTTTTCCACGGACAATTTGTCCAAAAATATTGTGTTCATCATTGTGAATGTTTTCTTCTCTATTCTTGTGAGTTTTATTGGTGAAGTTGCAGTTGTGTTATTTTTCGATATTTGCTGAGAATTAATTTTCCAGAGTCAAATAATCTATGTATTAGATAGGAGATTAATAATCAGTAACTGCAATAGAATTTTCACAGTATGGAATAACCTAACTTAACAAGAAGACTTCTTTAAGTTTCCATATTAAGTACACAACCAAGAGTAACGAAAAATACAGTCCTGATGAGATTGGCTGGAATTTCATTCACTGCAAACAAAACAAGTTTTCAGAAATCAACTAACAAAAATGTTCCGTAAATTAGACATGATATAAACTACTCAGCAGTATCAAACAAGTAACCAAAGAAAATGACTTTGTTAAGTTGCTAAGTGAACCAAATATTGAAAAAGTGATACAAAAAATTATGTAAATTGAGGAATTTTCCATGATATTTGTCCTCCTATTGTCAATTCCTTTCTGAACTAAAAATATTTTCGTCCATAGTCACATTATACGTACACGGTAATGGTACAGTAAACCAAAAGTATAAATGGAATTCAATTACACAGATTTCAAATGGAAAATACATGGCAAATTAAAAGACGCTAAAATACACAGTAGGAAAAACTGCAAATGTTATTTCATGCCAAATAGAGTGCATAGAAAGAGAAACCTACGTAGAAATGATTTTGTTGTTTACCTGCTGCCTGAAGGTGCAAAATGACGAAAATAGAGAGGTTTATAGAGGCTTTTTTTTAACTACATGCATATAAAAAGCATTGTTTTCATTTACCCACGTTTTTTCCCATGTTGACCCGGTTTTGACTGGTTTCTTGAATTACCCGCACATGGCGGGTTGGCACGGTATGATTTTGGTGCCGGGTAAGTTTAAAACATGTGTATCTGTATTTTTTAACTGAATTCTGTTACTGTACTTTCATCGGTGTTAGACTGAAACCTCGGGAAAGACCTTTATCCAACATCACTTTGAGGTGAGAAACAGCCCATTCTTTCTGAATAGGTATCCTCTCGATTTGAAAGATTGGTAAATTAAAAAATGAACATATTTTCATTTTAAAGTGTTTCAAAATGTTGCTACAAGTGGGTAATACAAATCAGAAGAGCTCAATATATGGTTGGAAAGAGCAGAAGCAGAAAACTGATCAAGAAAGTTTAATGAAAAATGTACTGCAGATGAGATAAAGCAAGATAAAAATAACATGCAAGGGATTTCAACTTCAAACAAACAAAAATAAAATTTAAATAAAATATTTGCAGATAATTTGGCAGACGAACCATTGAAATGGCTTAAACACTTTCATACATTAAGATCGGATAATATAAAGTTATAAACTGTCCTATACAAAAAGTAAACTTTGTTTCTGTTAGCAGCAAGAAAGGAAAGGAACAGTGGATGTAATATGTAGGTTAAAAAACAAAGGCAATCAGGAAAAGATAACAGTACAGTGGTTCTAAAACAAATACACTGTCAAGAATACTTTTTACTTACCGAAACAGATGCAATGTCAAGGACATTTATCAATCTATCCAATATAATATTAACCTAAAAGGATTGTAAGAAACTTTATTCATTGAAGAGAGATGCTTCATGGTCAAATTTGTGTTGCATAAGACAAATATCCATAACATGAGAAAAACAAAACAAAAGAGAATCACCTTGATCCATATTGAAGTTAAGCAGTGGGCTTTGGTGACCCACAACTCACTGGAAGAGACTTGTGTGATATGTACCATATTCGAGGACAATCAAGAGACCTGCTCCGGGATAGAAAATAAATTAGAATAAGAAGGCCTGCTTTTGGGCGGAGAAGAATCACCAGGATTGCCCCAAAATGGAGTGGAGACATGCGAAGTTCTTCTTGCTGGACCGCCATGGGCTCTGTATATCAAAGAACTTTCAGAAGGCATGTGTCTGTAGGAAAAAGAATCATGGAACACATCTCTGGGTGGAGGAGAGTCATGGTATTGGTACCTATTCCTAAATGGAGGAGAATCATAGGACTTGCTTCTTGGTGGAGAAGAATTACAAAGCCTATCTCTGGGTAGAGAGGAGTCAAATGAAATTATTCTGTCTGGAGGACTGTCATGTGATCTGCCCCTAGGGGAAAGTGAGTCATGGGACCTGTTTATGGATGGAGGAGAATCATGGTACCTGCTATTGGATGGATGGGAGTTACGGTCACAGGATATGCTCGTGGATCTGTATGGAGGTGACTCTGAGCGTGAGTATGCTGCCAAATATAAGCAGATGAAAAGAATTATTTCTTTATTCCAAACAAGGGGAAGCTAGAAACGTTTACTCAAGAACTCTCTTTTGGCGTCAGAATTGACTATATCATCAGCATACATACATTGGCGCCACCTTGGAGAGCGTGGAGGTGTATGCCTTCGGTAACCACCTCCGCCATATCTACTTCTGACAAATAATAGGACAAAATGAGAATGCTCATTGCGTAGAGAAAAGCGCATCTATGGCAAGTAGGTTCACACAGACTGCTAAAATTAAATAAGAGCTCTTAACTCAAACACACACCTTTTTATCGATTTTAAACGCATCTCGTCTGGATTTTTCCTGTTCTCTTCAGCAAAGACAATACTAATCTCACGGCCATTAATTACTTGATGGTTCATGCAATGTTTGGCTTCTGCAGCATCATCAGGGTTTGCATATTTGACAAATCCAAACCCTCGTGGCTCTCTACACAAACAACAGATCACAGATAAGACAGCTCAACATTATTGTACATTTTCAACATATACAATAGAATCAAATGGAAGGCAATGTTTCATAGAGGTGTTGTACAGCTTTAATTTCATAGTGCCCAAAATCACTGTCTGCTTCAGATACCTTGCTCTTTCTGCAAGTGTTAGATTTTCTTACTTTCTCTAACTCCTGTCTTTTTTCTTTTTGAGAAGCGAAGTTCCTAAAATATACATCTGACGTAGCATCCTTACCCTTGACAAGTAAAGAAGCTCCAACTGAAAGAATCTGCACAACCATTTGCTCACAATCTCCCTGTTACCTATCTAAGCTTCTTCAAAGAAACTGACAAACGCGATAGGAAATGTGTCTTCTATGAAACCAACAGAATACGCAGTGCTTTCCTTTTCTTAAATTCTTGGCATCACTCATCCAAAGGTTGTCCAATAACCAACAATGCTAAAAATTGTTTTCGGAGTACTCAGGCATTTCATGTCTTGGCCCTCTCTCAAGGTTGTATTTAATTCTAAACTAATATAAGGTTTGTAGTGCTAAAATTAAGACTAAAATTATTCCAATTCCAGGTCAGCTACAATGCACTTGGGATGACATGTTTGACATGTTAATAGATAAAACAATTTACAAAATGAGTAGAATCCGCTTCCTCTAATGAATATAACTAAATAAAGTGAGATACACAACCTAATTTGTAGAAAAGACTGACATAGAAATGGCTAGCTCGACTTATTTGATTGTCTTTGAAAATACAATAAAAGAAAATGAGGAAATTTAATATTGCCCTGATCAAGACCTGTGCTTGAAGAAATGATACTAAACAATCTCTCACTGCACATTCAGCACCTAAAAAATACTAGTTTTTTGCATTATATGTCTACACAAAACTGATGGAAAGAATATAAGACACAAGCAGACTTGCTCAAATTTTGGAGAAACTATATAAGTTCTGCCATCTCTGCTTCACCAAAGATTAAAAGATTGCGTACCTTCGGTAACTCTAAAGATAGTAAAAACAAGAGGACACGATTACTCACATAGAATCTAGATAGAAATACACAACAACAAAAAAAAAGAAAGGAGCTCAGAAGGCACAGTTGAATACAAGATTTGCCCGATAACTATAAGATACTCCTACACTAGGGCTCTTCACTTTTAATCATCTAGAAAACTAATTAATGATCCTTCCTTAAAGCTAATGTTTGCCACATATACCAAGACTGCATTTAAAAAAATTTAAATGCTGCAAAAATAAAAATACAATTTAGGAAAACGCACCCTGTATAATAATTTCTTGGAAGATAAATGTCTTTTACCATCCCAAATTTTTCAAATGGAATACGAAGATCCTCTGGCCTACAATAGACAAAAAGGTCATTGAGTATTACAATAAAGCGAGAAATCAAACATTAATTCGGAGAAATTATTGAAAATAAACTATTAAATTTAAGCAGTAAAAATATCAGCATAAAGAAGGGAACTAAAATTCGTTTGGTATTGTGATACATCTTCAGCTATTGTTGTGAACTAAGGAGAGTACAGTCATATTATTTTTTGCATGCACTTGCAAAATTAGGAAAGATCTTTTTATATTAAGAAAAGGCACAAGTCAAATAAGCTGAGTTAGCCAGTGAGATGAGGAGGGAACAAGCGGTTTAAAAGCTAAAAGTCTTGCTCTGCTCATCTTTCATTGCTTTTTATGCTGAAACTTCTATGGAGTTTAAATAAGCTAAACACTATATCTATCAATCGTTCTAACTATCCTAATGAAATGTTTAGAATTTTTTCAGGTTTTAAGTGCTAACAAATATTTTGAATCTATATACAAATAAGATAAAGTCTCCATGTTTCCTAAAAATTTTGAAGTAGAATTTCTGAGACTTTTAAAGTTTTACCTCATTTTAGGTGAGTTTCTTGAACACATAGTTGTCTCTCAAACTTGTTACACTGAATGTTACCTCTTTAACCATACCCAGCAATACATTTTGTGCTATATGAAATTCAGAAAAGGTGGAGTTTCAACAAAAGGAATCCAGGTGATCAAATGTTGATTACAATGAGGATTTAAGCTGACTGACACAAGATTACAGCTTTCATTGTGTCAGTGTTTCAACATCTTGAATAGGATTTGATATTGCTAGTTTGCTAGACATTCCTAGCGAGAAAGCACAAACAATGACATTATGTGGTACATTGTTGTTATCCATCATCATCTTGCAGCTCAGTTGGTGATATATTGCTCCTTTGTTGGAGATTCGCCGTGCAGATCAATTTTGAATATTACAAGTTATAGGACAAAATATGAAGATGGCCCGTCCAGAAGCAGGACTTGGGGCAAAAGTCCATGGGCTAATATCCTAATATCCTCCTCCTTTCCAGTACAATAATGCTTAGATGTGCTTACATGATTGGTGGATTGCCTTGTGATTGTTATCCAGCTGGCACATGAGTGAAAGGTTATAGAAGAAATGACTACTCAAAGAAATTGGTAATCATGGATAACATGCATTACACACAAGTAAATCTCACTAATACACATATATCATTGACTGTGGAAGCTCCACTTACTTAAAATTAGGACCTGCAATAAATCTACACTCTCCGTTTGTACCAGATTCTATCAGTCAAAGCCCAACTTATGAAATATGATTCTGAATCTCTAACAAATGATAGCATCCTAAAGTATTCAGAATATCTTATGTCTCTGGAGAACTAATATCACATATCTATCACAAGCTTGATTGGTGATTGATGCCCTTTCCATTTTGTAGAGATGGAGAATACAAAGAGCTAGTAACTCACACATCAATACCTTTTCTTTTAAGAGAACCAGCTAAGATCTTAGGCGTCACACATATACCAAAGATTCCACAACATTATGACCAACACAATTTTCAAGTGAAAATGACTTTGCAAATTAAACCAACATTGCAATCACATCAGTTTTAGTATACATGATGCGTTAAAGAGTTAAAAAATGTCAAATAATAACCTCCCACAAATCCATTCAAATTGCATGCTACCTAGAGAATACCAAATGATTGTATTTAGCAGATATAATCATAAGTTCCGTCAAGAATTATTTCAAATTGACCAAAGCATTATATTAAACTTAAATTTAGATTATGACAATGACAAATCACTGGTAGAGAGCATATTCAAGTGCATTGCATTAAAGGTGTAGCAATAAAATACTTAGAACTTGACTGTAGAAGACACATAATCCTTCAATATCTAGATCATTAGCTACAATCCTTCCCATTGCATATTCACTATCCGTTGTTCTTGCAATCCTTCATCCCACTTTAGAAACTTGCCTAAGCAAGCTATCCAAGGGAATATGTCTTGACTAACTCCATATGAATAATACAAAGCAAAGAAATTTGAGTTACATACAGGCTACAAAAAATGAAATCATATGGTTCAACTTCATGCTTCTGTCTCAATGTGTTTTAAATATACCCATCATGGTGAGTGTAAGGCTGTAAGCTGATAAGCTAAATAATGCATTTAGAATCAATGTAACTATAATCTACAACTTAATGAAATCAAGTTTATAATGTTTTGCTTGTCCCAAAGTGTGTCACATAATATGGGGGTCAAGTGCTAGGTGTAAGCGAGAAATCACTTTTTCAGAACCAACAGTACACTTCTACAAGGATATAAGAAAGTAGAAACATACATGAATGTTCACAAGCAGTCGGACATGTCAACCAGGAGGACAGTCATCGTGATTGGCTGCTTAGATGTTTCACAATTTGTTCTGCACTTCATCACTCAGAGGTCTTACATAT
>VDFB02272662.1:0-51540 GCA_007258455.2 Sequoia sempervirens
AGAGAAACCTACGTAGAAATGATTTTGTTGTTTACCTGCTGCCTGAAGGTGCAAAATGACAAAAATAGAGAGGTTTATAGAGGCTTTTTTTTTTAACTACATGCATATAAAAAGCATTGTTTTCATTTACCCACGTTTTTTCCCATGTTGACCCGGTTTTGACTGGTTTCTTGAATTACCCGCACATGGCGGGTTGGCACGGTATGATTTTGGTGCCGGGTAAGTTTAAAACATGTGTACCTGTATTTTTTTACTGAATTCTGTTACTGTACTTTCATCGGTGTTAGACTGAAACCTCGGGAAAGACCTTTATCCAACATCACTTTGAGGTGAGAAACAGCCCATTCTTTCTGAATAGGTATCCTCTTGATTTGAAAGATTGGTAAATTAAAAAATGAACATATTTTCATTTTAAAGTGTTTCAAAATGTTGCTACAAGTGGGTAATACAAATCAGAAGAGCTCAATATATGGTTGAAAAGAGCAGAAGCAGAAAACTGATCAAGAAAGTTTAATGAAAAATGTACTGCAGATGAGATAAAGCAAGATAAAAATAACATGCAAGGGATTTCAACTTCAAACAAACAAAAATAAAATTTAAATAAAATATTTGCAGATAATTTGGCAGACGAACCATTGAAATGGCTTAAACACCTTCATACATTAAGATCGGATAATATAAAGTTATAAACTGTCCTATACAAAAAGTAAACTTTGTTTCTGTTAGCAGCAAGAAAGGAAAGGAACAGTGGATGTAATATGTAGGTTAAAAAACAAAGGCAATCAGGAAAAGATAACAGTACAGTGGTGCTAAAACAAATACACTGTCAAGAATACTTTTTACTTACCGAAACAGATGCAATGTCAAGGACATTTATCAATCTATCCAATCTAATATTAACCTTGAAGGATTGTAAGAAACTTTATTCATTGAAGAGAGATGCTTCATGGTCAAATTTGTGTTGCATAAGAGAAATATCCATAACATGAGAAAAACAAAACAAAAGAGAATCACCTTGATCCATATTGAAGTTAAGCAGAGGGCTTTGGTGACCCACAACTCACTGGAAGAGACTTGTGTGATATGCACCATATTCGAGGACAATCAAGAGACCTGCTCCGGGATAGAAAATAAATTAGAATAAGAAGGTCTGCTTTTGGACGGAGAAGAATCACCAGGATTGCCCCAAAATGGAGTGGAGACATGCGGAGTTCTTGCTGGACTGCCATGGGCTCTGTATATCAAAGAACTTTCAGAAGGCATGTGTCTGTAGGAAAAAGAATCATGGAACACATCTCTGGGTGGAGGAGAGTCATGGTATTGGTACCTATTCCTAAATGGAGGAGAATCATAGGACTTGCTTCTTGGTGGAGAAGAATTACAAAGCCTATCTCTGGGTAGAGAGGAGTCAAATGAAATTATTCTGTCTGGAGGACTGTCATGTGATCTGCCCCTGGGGGAAAGTGAGTCATGGGACCTGTTTATGGATGGAGGAGAATCATGGTACCTGCTATTGGATGGATGGGAGTTACGGTCACAGGATATGCTCGTGGATCTGTATGGAGGTGACTCTGAGCGTGAGTATGCTGCCAAATATAAGCAGATGAAAAGAATTATTTCTTCATTCCAAACAAGGGGAAGCTAGAAACTTTTACTCAAGAACTCTCTTTTGGCGTCAGAATTGACTATATCATCAGCATACATACATTGGCGCCACCTTGGAGAGCGTGGAGGTGTATGCCTTCGGTAACCACCTCCGCCATATCTACTTCTGACAAATAATAGGACAAAATGAGAATGATCATTGCGTAGAGAAAAGCGCATCTATGGCAAGCAGGTTCACACAGACTGCTAAAATTAAATAAGAGCTGTTAACTCAAACACACACCTTTTTATCGATTTTAAACGCATCTCGTCTGGATTTTTCCTGTTCTCTTCAGCAAAGACAATACTAATCTCACGGCCATTAATTACTCGATGGTTCATGCAATGTTTGGCTTCTGCAGCATCATCAGGGTTTGCATATTTGACAAATCCAAACCCTCGTGGCTCTCTACACAAACAACAGATCACAGATAAGACAGCTCAACATTATTGTACATTTTCAACATATACAATAGAATCAAATGGAAGGCAATGTTTCATAGAGGTGTTGTACAGCTTTAATTTCATAGTGCCCAAAATCACTGTCTGCTTCAGATACCTTGCTCTTTCTGCAAGTGTTAGATTTTCTTACTTTCTCTAACTCCTGTCTTTTTTCTTTTTGAGAAGCGAAGTTCCTAAAATATACATCTGACGTAGCATCCTTACCCTTGACAAGTAAAGAAGCTCCAACTGAAAGAATCTGCACAACCATTTGCTCACAATCTCCCTGTTACTTAGCTTCTTCAAAGAAACCGACAAACACGATAGGAAATGTGTCTTCTATGAAACCAACAGAATACGCAGTGATTTCCTTTTCTTAAATTCTTGGCATCACTCATCCAAAGGTTGTCCAATAACCAACAATGCTAAAAATTGTTTTCGGAGTGCTGAGGCATTTCATGTCTTGGCCCTCTCTCAAGCTTGTACTTAATTCTAAACTAATATAAGGTTTGGAGTGCTAAAATTAAGACTAAAATTATTCCAATTCCAGGTCAGCTACAATGCACTTGGGATGACATGTTTGACATGTTAATAGATAAAACAATTTATAAAATGAGTAGAATCCGCTTCCTCTAATGAATGTAACTAAATAAAGTGAGATACACAACCTAATTTGTAGAAAAGACTGACATAGAAATGGCTAGCTCGACTTGTTTGATTGTCTTTGAAAATACAATAAAAGAAAATTAGGAAATTTAAAATTGCCCTGATCAAAACCTGTGCTTGAAGAAATGATACTAAACAATCTCTCACTGCACATTCAGCACCTAAAAAATACTAGTTTTTTGCATTATATGTCTACACAAAACTGATGGAAAGAATATAAGACACAAGCAGACTTGCTCAAATTTTGGAGAAACTACATAAGTTCTGCCATCTCTGCTTCACCAAACATTGAAAGATTGCGTACCTTCGGTAACTCTAAAGATAGTAAAAACAAGAGGACACGATTATTCACATACAATCTAGATAGAAATACACAACAACAAAAAAGAAGAAAGGAGCTCAGAAGGCACAGTTGAATACAAGATTTGCCCGATAACTATAAGATACTCCTGTACACTAGGGCTCTTCACTTTTAATCATCTAGAAAACTAATTAATGATCCTTCCTTAAAGCTAATGTTTGCCACATATACCAAGACTGCATTTTAAAAAATTTAAATGCTGCAAAAATACAAATACAATTTAGGAAAACGCACCCTGTATAATAATTTCTTGGAAGATAAATGTCTTTTACCATCCCAAATTTTTCAAATGGAATACGAAGATCCTCTGGCCTACAATAGACAAAAAGGTCATTGAGTATTACAATAAAGCGAGAAATCAAACATTAATTCGGAGAAATTATTGAAAATAATGACTATTAAATTTAAGCAGTAAAAATATCAGCATAAAGAAGGGAACTAAAATTCGTTTGGTATTGTGATACATCTTCAGCTATTGTTGTGAACTAAGGAGAGTACAGTCATATATTTTTTTTGCATGCACTTGCAAAATTAGGAAAGATCTTTTTATATTAAGAAAAGGCACAAGTCAAATAAGCTGAGTTAGCCAGTGAGATGAGGAGGGAACAAGCGGTTTAAAAGCTAAAAGTCTTGCTCTGCTCATCTTTCACTGCTTTTTATGCTGAAACTTCTATGGAGTTTAAATAAGCTAAACACTATATCTATCAATCGTTCTAACTATCCTAATGAAATGCTTAGAAGTTTTTCAGGTTTTAAATGCTAACAAATATTTTGAATCTATATACAAATAAAATAAGATAAAGTCTCCATGTTTCCTAAAAATTTTGAAGTAGAATTTCTGAGACTTTTAAAGTTTTACCTCATTTTAGGTGAGTTTCTTGAACACATAATTGTCTCTCAAACTTGTTACACTGAATGTTACCTCTTTAACCATACCTAGCAATACATTTTGTGCTATATGAAATTCGGAAAAGGTGGAGTTTCAACAAAAGGAATCCAGGTGATCAAATGTTGATTTACAATGAGGATTTAAGCTGACTGACACAAGATTACAGCTTTCACTGTGTCAGTGTTTCAACATCTTGAATAGGATTTGATATTGCTAGTTTGCTAGACATTCCTAGCGAGAAAGCACAAACAATGACATTATGTGGTACATTGTTGTTATCCATCATCATCTTGCAGCTCAGTTTGTGATATATTGCTCCTTTGTTGGAGATTCGCCGTGCAGATCAATTTTGAATATTGCAAGTTATAGGACAAAATATGAAGATGGTCTGTCCAGAAGCAGGACTTGGGGCAAAAGTCCATGGGCTAATATCCTAATATTCTCCTCCTCTCCAGTACAATAATGCTTAGATGTGCTTACATGATTGGTGGATTCCTTGCCTTGTGATTGTTATCCAGGCACGAGTGAAAGGTCATAGAAGAAATGACTACTCAAAGAAATTGGTAATCACGGATAACATGCATTACACACAAGTAAATCTCAATAATACACATATATCATTGACTGTGGAAGCTCCACTTACTTAAAATTAGGGCCTGCAATAAATCTACACTCTCCGTTTGTACCAGATTCTATCAGTCAAAGCCCAACTTATGAAATATGATTCTGAATCTCTAACAAATGATAGCTTCCTAAAGTATTCAGAATATCTTATGTCTCTGGAGAACTACTATCACATATCTATCACAAACTTGATTGGTGATTGATGCCCTTTCCATTTTGTAGAGATGGAGAATACAAAGAGCTAGTAACTCACACATCAATACCTTTTCTTTTAAGAGAACCAGCTAAGATCTTAGGCGTCACACATATACCAAAGATTCCACAACATTATGACCAACACAATTTTCAAGTGAAAATGACTTCGCAAATTAAACCAACATTGCAATCACATCAGTTTTAGTATGCATGATGCGTTAAACAGTTCAAAAATATCAAATAATGACCTCCCACAAATCCATTCAAATTGCATGCTACCTAGAGAATGCCAAGTGATTGTATTTAGCAGATATAATCATAAGTTCCTTCAAGAATTATTTCAAATTGACCAAAGCATTATATTAAACTTAAATTTAGATTATGACAATGACAAATCACTGCTAGAGAGCATATTCAAGTGCATTGCATTAAAGGTGTACAGCAATAAAATACTTAGAACTTGACTGTAGAAGACACATAATCCTTCAATATCTAGATCATTAGCTACAATCCTTTCCATTGCATATTCACTATCCGTTGTTCTTGCAATCCTTCATCCCATTTTAGAATACAAAGCAAAGAAATTTGAGTTACATACAGCCTACAAAAAATGAAATCATATGGTTCAACTTCATGCTTCTGTCTCAATGTGTTTTAAATATAACCATCATGGTGAGTGTAAGGCTGTAAGCTGACAAGCTAAATAATGCATTTAGAATCAATGTAACTATAATCTACAACTTAATGAAATCAAATTTATAATGTTTTGCTTGTCCCAAAGTGTGTCGCATAATATGTGGGTCAAGTGCTAGGTGTAAGCGAGAAATCACTTTTTCAGAACCAACAGTACACTTCTACAGGGATATAAGAAAGTAGAAACATACATGAGTGTTCACAAGCAGTCGGACCTGTCAACCAGGAGGACAGTCATCGTGATTGGCTGCTTAGATGTTTCACAATTTGTTCTGCACTTCATCACTCAGAGGTCTTACATATTTTAGACACCCTCATCCGAAAAGAAGTGGGAAAGATATGCTGTGGGTTATATCAAATTTGTTTCAATTTTTATGATTGGCTTCAGATGTTTTGATTAGTTTCAGATGCATCACATCACAGAGTACCCATCTACATCTAACGGTACCAACATGTGGGGTACACTAATCAATCCACTGAGAGGGGCCTTCTATACATCACCACCTCCAAAGGGATTTGATGGTTACAAAGGCTGTTCAGCCATGCTGTCTAGTAAGCTAGTGCAGCATTATTAAGGACACAAAATTAGTTCGATGAGATTCCACCTGAGTAAATTGTAATTTATTACTTTAAACCCATGACACTTGGAGTCAGTTGCTTAAGCCAAAAAAGATTCTAGTACCTACAAGTAAAACAGAATAGAGAAAAGCCAATTGGAAAAAACATCCCAGCTTGCTGTTTTCACTCTCAGATCAAAATGCATAAGCAGCTACGGCCAACAAATGTATCTCAACAGTATGTGGCTGCTATGTATGATGTACCATAACCAGGCACTGCTAATCCTGAATTAAAGCTAAGCCTAAACTAAACAGGTTAGATTGTTCTCTCCTACATGGGTGTAATGTTCTAAACTCTGTATGGAACACCCAAAAAAACAAAAAGGACCTCAATAGTTAAGATCATTTTCATGACTTGCAAAATCGAAGAAAATAAGCACAATAAACTTAGAAAAAGCATCTCAAATGTATCCAAAACCTTTGCTCATATGCACTCAAACAGGATGCATATGTGTAAACACGTGGAACATGTACTTTGTACACCAAGTTATAACTAATCCTTAAACATATGAACCATGGAGTGCCTATAAAGCTCTTTGTCAAATTTTGGCAGTCATGCTGCAATATGAATGTGCATCTGAACAGCTAAACATGTCCAAAGATCCATGTCTTCTACTCCAAATATCCTAGCAGTTCCAAAAGTGATCCAATTAAGTTTCTGATGTACAGTTCACATCCACCTAATGTCATTGAGCATTGGCATTTAAGTTTTTAACTTTTTGATGAGTAGTTCACATCCAGCTGATGTCATTGAGAATCGACATCATCAAATACCAATATTTCAACAAAACTACAATAGACAATAGAGGCAAGACACTCTGGAAATCTAATTAGATAGCATGGTATTCCTCCACCATAAGCCCTATAGAAGCTGGTTAAACTTCAACGTGGTAGTTTTCATTCATTCATTCTTCATTGACATCAAGGAATCAAAGAGTTTATAGCTGGCCTATAAATTCTATATTGTACAACCTACATTTGTTGGAATTCAACATCTATATGAGATACAATTTTTCAAGTATTACAAATCTGAGATAGTCAAAAAGCTTCCGTAATATCTCAATGGTATCCAAACATTTGTGTTAAGCGTGTAATGTGGCTGTCTATGGAACATTTGCATTATACACCATGGAGAATTTAAACTAATCATCAGGTATCATGGCTATCCTTAAACCCCATGTAGAACTTTCGCTGCATCCAAACAACTCCAAATGCAACACAGTATCATGGCCTGTATGTAAAACCCCTCCAAACCTTGGTTGTATAGCTTCATGAGGGTTATACCCCTCTCTCTCTCTCCCTTCCTCCCCCCTCTCTCTCTCTACATGCACATGCATGCATTTATGGTATGCATGCATGCATGTATGCATGTGTGTATGACGCATGCATGCATGCAATTTACTTCCTACAATGCCATAAAGCCTAGCATTGTATTTGTCACTATAGTAATATTTAAGCACATGTATGCATGGCGCATTATTGCATGTATGTATGCAATCAATTTACTTCCTAGAAATGCCATAAAGCCTAGCATTGCCACGTTACTAATATTTAAGCAAAATTGTCATATACAATAGGGCCAAGAAACTCTATGTAATGCTAGTTCAATAACATGGTTCTCATCTAAAATAAACAAATTTATTTAAGTTTTAAAAAGTATTATAAAATTTATAGATCATTGATCGTTGAGTATTAAGAGATCTACGTAGAAGCTTCACAAGTATTCTCCAACTTCTGTAATATGCCAAAGCTTAACAACCTATATTTTGGGAATTTTAGTATCTCTAGGAATTCTCATGGATTTTTCTTATTTCTGCTCATGTAATCAATACAAATTAAAAAAATACTGATGCATTTTCCAGTTTATTCACTCAATTCGTAAAAATCCAATGCAGCAATACATTTCAAGTGAAGAAAAATGAGACAGACCTAGTTTCACGAGCAATATTTCGCACAAGGAGACTGGTGGGAGAAGGCAAGCGTCGATCTCTGAATCTATCTCTATGTCTATCTCTGCTATCATAGCTGCGTCTGTGACGAGGCGGAGGACTTGGGCTCGGACTGTAACTCCTGCTCCTGCTTCTAATTCTACTTTCGCCTCTCTTCCCCATTGATTATATTAAGTTATAACAGAAAGGAAGAATAGTAAAAGCTTTTGGGCTTCCTCCTCTTCTTCTGCTAATTGTTTTGGTCAAGGACGTTGGAAGAGGAGGAAGGTGGGCAGGAGCAATGGCGCTATTTTGATGTATGTAAGAATGAACACACATCCACCACCACAACTATATAAACCCGTTTCAGGTTTTCTTTGGGATTTTGTTTATTTGTAACGGCTTTTCTCTTTCGAAACAACTGCCGCCAAAAGCTCAAATGGGAAAACTATGCTTTCTCAAGATACGTCTCCAACAAAGTCGGAATAAAAACAAAGTCTCTACGGTTAAAATAGGCCGTATGAAACAAATATTTGCAATTTACAAAGTTTATGGGGTTAGGTTAGGTTAATGGCTAGTCTCTTCTTTCAAAAAACTCTTAGACAAAAAAAATAAAAAAATCTCTATGATGGTCGTATGAAACAAATATTTGAAATTTAAAAAGTTTATGGGTTAGGTTAGGTTAATGGCTAGTCTCTTCTTTCAAAATATTGTAATTAGTCGATAAATTATATGTAGTGTGAGTTTTCAGCCAAAAATAATTCTTTTGTTGGAATTGTAAAATTTTATCACAAAATAGATAATGCAAAATTTTACCCTAGGAAAGTCAAAGATTATCTATGCATATAAAAGATTATATCGAATGTTGTCAAGTAAATAAAGAATATCGTTCATGGTAGATTTTGTTTGTTGTTGTCAATCATACTCTTTAGAGTTACTTAATAGGATATATCATCCATTCACTGACCACTCGTATAAATAGTTCCTATCAAATATTAGATTTGCTTTCAATGCATTTTTTGCAGCTAGTAAATGTATTTATGTATTTTATTGAAGATCGTCACAATGACTATCTATAAATACAATGAATAATGTGGAGATAAATATAAATAGTTTGCAATGGCCAACACATTGAAGAATACAAATATCAATATGTTTATTATTTCATTGTGTTTATTGTTTCATTGTTTACTATGTTTTACTTGTGTACATAATGGTTACCTTCTATTAATTTGATGATTAAATGAATCTTTTTGTGCTTAATTTGTAACATGAATAGGGTGGTTTTCCTTGCATACACCCTTTTCTCTTTACAGTTATGATTTGGTTTGTTGTCTTCTTATTTAATTGATGTTATGTTCCACAAGGATCAATAGAACCCTATTGCTAACTATGCTAAGAAAAATCTTGTACAATGGTATCTAATTTGATATATTTTTTTATCAATTAAAATATATCTCTAGTAGATCTGACAACCTTGAGGATAAACATTAAGAATTTTTAGGGTGGGCCTTTTCTTGTACAACATGTCTTGCCTTAATTGTAATTTATAAACAGTAAACTCATCATTGTTGTGTACAATTTTTTTGGTTGAATAGATTCTAGAAACTTTGAAATAATTAAAATCTCTTCTCAAAATCTAGTATTGTTAAATTACTATTTGCCCCACCTACACTAAAGTTAGGATATGCACAATAATAATATTATATATTTTTATAATATGTGACTAGGCTAAATATATGTTGTTTGCAAAGGAATGATGTCCTATGCATTTCTATAGGTAGGAAGAACAACATAATTGTATTAGGTAATGGAAAATATCCTACTCTAGCATGATATCATATTTGAATTCTTCTTGCCAAGTTTTCAAAGAGGAGATTTCATTATCTACAAGGCAATAAGTTATTCCTCACAAAATTGAAGATTTAAAGCTTCCATCATGTTGAAGTCATAGATCTCCCTTGTATTCTTCCTTCTCAATCCATTTCCTTTCCTAGATCCTCCTATTCTTGTCAATTGAGATGAGCCAAAATAAATCTCCTTATATTTGTTGTTTTAATCTATTCATAATAAACAAAAAGTAGATCTATTTAAATATCATGGTTTTAGAGTTACTAGATTCTTGAGCTCTAGACAAGATTTTTCAAGCCAAATTCTTAAACAAAAAAATTGGTTGTGAGTTAAAATTTGTTTCCACGCCTCAAACCAATCTCCCTACAATTGTTGTTTCACCTTATTGAAATTGGATGTTGTTTTCACAATACTATCTAACTACAAGCATACAATTTTTGTTACACCCCGATTGTGATAGTACTATTACAATGTAGGGTAAATATGAATGTAATTGAATTCTGGAGATGAATAAATTGTGCTTGTACTTTGTTATTCAATGCCTTATGAATGTATGCTATCTCATTTGATGTTGTGAAAAGTATTGCATATATGTGAATGTAAGGTTATTGAATTGATATTCTAACTTTGGAGATGCATTACGTATGCTACATATTTTGTGAACAACTGACTGCCATGTGCATATGTTAGTGGTTGCAGGTATATGTTCAATTCCTCTAGATGGAGGGGAAGTATAACTCAGGAGAAGATCTTGGCCGGGTAACCAATAATGGAAACTATTTGAGCTCACACACACCAAAGTAGAATAATTGAGTCGAGTCATTATGTGGGAAGTTGATAAGTCATCCTTAGTTGATGTGTTTGCATTATTAAGAGTCTTGTTTACTTTTGAAATTCATTATTAGGTGATGTTTATTTGTTTGAGCTTAATATGAGTTCTTTCTTATATTACTACATTTGTATTAATGAGTATGGCATACGTGGAGTATGTGCATATATATACACATGCATGTCAATTGGACCTAATGACATGTATATGTATATGTATAGATGTACTACACGTAGGAGCTTATCAATATAATAGTATTTTTGTATTGCTATTATGTGAATCGAATGTGTATATATATGTATAGTATATACATATGAATATATCTATATGTATATATGTATCAATACACACGTATGATGACAAACGGACAATGCCCATACAAATGTATCGATATATGTATACATATGTATACATGTACATAGAGGCATATATATATAAATATGTATACAATCGATATATTGATAATACTATGTGATTACTATCTTTCTTATACTTTTTGTATATTGAATGTATACTTACATAATTGGAATATGATATATATATATATATAAATATATATTAATATATATACATATAAATATATATATTAATATATAGATATAGATATATATATATATATAAGATATACGTTGATATTTATATATATGTATATGTAATATTATATATATTAATGGGTGCTACCACAATAATGGGCTGCACTTTTTGGGACATCCCGATTTTTGCCTGAAATCACATATTTTAAGAAAATACAATGATTTATGACTTTAAAGGTTCCATTTAAATTATTTTAATTAAAGAGGGATTGATCAAACCCCCTTAGATCAAACCTCCTTGGATAGAACCTTGTTAGATTTAAACCATACCTATAATTGAGTCTCCTCTACACCTATCAAAATGCTGATAAAAAACCACTTTTGATTTACCTTTTGGGTGATCAAATGAATTCATTTAAAATTAATGTTTTGTAAGCCTACAACCCTTATTATAAGCTTCCCAAAAACTATAATTTTAAATATGTTTAATTTGATTATTATATTTATTTTTTATTTCTTGTGAATGTAGGATTTTCAATGAACATCAAGTTCTTTATTTCACACATAAAAAAAATAGAAAAATAGAGAAAAAAATTCTAAAAAATACATGTGCACTAGGTATTGATGTCCTTATTCCAAAAAAAAAGAATAAGTTAATTCAAATGAATACAAAAAAAATTTATGTGCGCCGAAGTACACCTCTGTCCAAATTATAATTACACTGACTTGGAAAATTAATTAAAAAAAAAAATGTAACAAAAAATTATGAAAAAATATCCATTCCCTAGATATTGGTGTGAAAATTTTGTATTTTAAAAATTAGAATTGTATCCTATCTATAAAAAAAGTTACATGGGTTGAAGTAAACATCACTTTTTAAAAATGTTGATTAGTAGAAAAAATAATTTATTAAAAATTACATAAAATGATTCACAATTTATTTTTTAATTTATTTTTTAAAATATAATTAGAATCTACACAAAATATCTAAAAAATAAGTAGTTTGATTCATTTTCAAAACCTTAATGGTTTAGCTGCTATAGGTGTAAGAAAGTGAATGTTTGGTGAAAAATCCTATTTTTAATGTCAAGTTTGGTAAAAAATTGTAACCCAATATTGTGGGATCACCCTAATATATATTTAATATATTATCACTTGCTTAGAATCGACTATCATTAACAATGATAGAAGCCGATTAATTTAACTTAATCAAAGGCCGATTATATTACTTATGACTATACTTTGAAAGCCGAGTTTTACTCATGTTGCCATGCATAAAGGAACACATATACTTCAAAATAGCTCATTGCATTAAGTTGATATATATGGAGGAGACTTAATTGATGCCTTAGTTGGGAATAAATTTGACTTATTAAACTCGTTAATGCCTTACATCATTGGTAAATATCAAACAACAAATAATGAGCTTGAACAACAAGTCGATGACTTGGTCAATTTGATAAATGAATAGAGTGGACTCATATGTGACTAAGTCGATTTGGTTTGTGTGTCACATATTTGATATTGACTAATTCAAATATATACAATTAACCACCAACTATTGGAAGAGCTACTTTATCCTGACACCACCTTATGAATCCTATTCACTGTAGATGTTCATTGTGTGAGTAATTCAAATTATGTTTTATCAACATGTGCTATTTTGAAATAGTCTTTCACTGCTGTCACCAAAGGAGGTCAATTTGTAGTATTGTTTGGATGAGTATGTCCTTCTTAGTGTGCCACCTTTTAGCTGTGTGGAGTGAGTGGTGTTGCATGGTGATTGTCGTCAACACCCATGCCTATTCTGTAGGATGGAGAGTGCTTTTTCTGTTGTATAAATAGGAGTACAAACTCACTAGTTTGGGACACATCCCATATGCTTTATGCACAGTATTTTGTACATTTTACTCTACAGTTCATAGCTACAATATTCTGTCTATCTGAGCGAGAAAGTTGAGAGTATTTGTGAGGGCATTATTATTTTGAGTGAAGTATATCATCAACTTGAGAGAAGTGAGTTATTGTGGTATAGTTGAAGGAATTGAGTTTGAGCTAGTTGTTGCCATGGGAAATTGATTGTAGCCAATTGTTGGATAAGTGAAAAAAGGCATGAGGATATTTCTTCTTTAATTGTTTTAGTTTTAAAAGATTGTTTTGCATGTTTGTTGTGAATTATCTATTATGAGTACCCGAGGTTTGTGTTTATCATAGGTATTACATACTAGATATGATTAAACATGAGTGGCATATGTGTTACTCTTAGCTAAGTTATTGATTTAACTAGGATAGTTAGATTTTACTCCTAGGATTGTTTATCTAGTATGGGAGGGAGCTTGTGTATTTACTTTGTTAAGTAGATTTATTCCAAGTTTGTAGAAATGGTGATAGGTTATCTTTGGGGTGATAGATTATCCATTGAAGGAAGAACCTATGCGTAGTTTATGATGGCCAGCTTAAGTCAAGTCATCCCTGAGTAGTGTACATGTGATAGAATGACCTTCATTCAAAGTATTGAATGAGAACACTTTGGCCAAAGTAGTGTGATTATAGGTTTGGCTCCACTATCAGTTCACCATGATCTAGTATTACATGCTAGTTCCAGATTGTGGGTTTACAAGTTCTAGTTATGTAGGACACATCACTATGCTCAGTTGGTTGCCATTATATGGTTACTCTACCAATCTCTTTGTCAAAGGGAAGGGCCATCTATCAAATGATAGATGTGTGGGGGACTGCATATGAGTCTGTGGTTGGCAAAAAAGTGCTCAAGAGTGATGCTTCTCCTCCATAGCAGGCGACAAAAGAACCAAGACTTGAAAGGAAGGATTTTGGACCACCATTAAGCTATTTGTTCTAAAGCTCATTTAAGCTATGTATGCAATTGTATTCATTCTTGTATTATTGTAACTTGTGAAATTATTGCAATGAAATGGAATCCTTATTGTGTATTGTTGGCATCTTTGTTCATATATTCTCAATAAAGAAAAGAAAAGAATTATTGCAATTGCTTGTTACATAGTTTATTTACTTGCATAGTGAAAACTTGGGAAATTTTTACTTCAATAAAGGGTTGGCATGTTACAGTTTTTCCTTGTTTCATTGAGATGAATGTTCCCATATTTCACTTGCACATGAGCAATCAATAATATGCTATATATAACATTATCTATTCAATAGGTTAAACTTTTCATACATTAGAAAATCCAATTATTGTCACATAAATATCTCACTAAAGAACTCCTCTACATGTGCAGGTCTCCAAGTGTAATTATCTACATTGATTGTGGTACTTTTTTCTTGGCAATTTTATTTCATTAACCTTCCATCCATCCCCCATATTTTCTCCATACGGGTATGTGCAGGATCATGATGGGACAAAAAGTGGCAATATGATGGGTATGTGGTTGATGACTATTTTTTTACCCAAAATTGATGAAACGAAAAGGGCTTTTAAAGGATATTCTCAACTTTCCACCAATATAAATTATGCTTTACTTTGAATTTAATAAGTAATTATTATTCATTTTCTATTCAAATTATGACTAAATTCCTAATTGATAGGCTGATTGAAAAACATTTATAGCTTTAAATGGTATCACATTTTTTGAATCCAAAATATGCATCACATTCTATGATTCACATACTATAGGATTAAAAAAAGAAAAATTGAATTTCATAAAGTTTTGACCAAGTTAAGGTGGTAACATGAAGTTTTATATTTTTGAAAACTTGTAATAAAAAATTCATAATTAATTATTTACTTGGAAAAAATTACAAAAAATATGCATCACATCGGGGCATGAGTCCTCTAATTATATCTAAAATATTATAAGAAAATATTATCATTTTATTGTGGTTAGGGTGGTCAGACAGACACCTACTTCTTATTTTTTCTCTAAAATTTAAGTACCACTGCATTGAAATTTCAAATTTTCACCAAATAGATTATTATTTTTTTAAACAAACCTAGTAGTTTAGAAACTACATTCAATTTCTACAGATTCTATTCTTACATATTTTTGAAATAATATAGATAACTTATTCAAATTCTTATGTCAAGTTTCCTAACTCTGATTTTTCTAAATTTTTTACCACTTAAGGGCCTGCTTTTTCCATGATGATCCTGCACATACCCATACCTTCTATTACTGTATAATTTGTTTTTACTTGGAAACTTTGTTTTTTGCATACATGGCACTATATTCTAAATCAATAGGAAGAGGCATTGGAAGTGATATGTGTGTTTTTTTTAGTTTTTTCTTATGGGATGAAGGCTTTTAAGTTTTCTCACATGGCGACTTGAAACAATTTTAATGATTTTTTTATTTTTGTTAAGAGTTTAAAGGAATTAGGAAAAATACATAGCATTGCTTAAATTATCAATGCAAGGCAAGCCAAAAATCTCTAATTAATTATATATTGTATTTATTTTGAATTTTGTGTTTTGGTTATTATATTTTCTTTATTTAAGGTGTCAACCTATATATGCAATTAGTAGTTCAGTAAAACTATACTATTGAATTAGCAATATAGTTGACAAGGGTACATAAAATCTATTTGTAGGGTCCTAATAAACTATTTGCATCATCCTGAACATGTCACATTTATTATTTAAATTGAATTATATCTTGACAAGATCTGAAGTAGATGTATAATATACATTAGAAAATTTAATCACTCTAATTTTAATGTGTAAATGAATTTCATACTTTTCTCTATTATCATCTTTTAACACACACACATGTATATTCTTTTCTCCCTTAATTTTATAGTTTAAGAAGGAAAAAAATGCATTCACCATATTATGATAGAAGGTATGGAAGGGATCATTAAGTGTCACCATACTATTAAATGATATTCCTTCATAAATTGGATATATTAATGGTTAAGTATATATTAGTGTATATGTTCTAATATATGTGCATAACCTCAAGAACACAAAAGAGATCACCCCCTTCAGTTGCAAACAACTAAGAGCTTAGGTCATCATCGATCATGCTCTCTAGTTTGGTCAACCTCTTATTGGTAAACATATTTGTTAGTGAAGATTTTATTGTGACTCGCTCAATGGGCATTGACAACTATTTCAATAGTTGGATAAGTTATTACTGGAAAAAAAAATTTCCCCTACTTTTGAGAAGGGAAACTCCCTTGTATGATGGGGGTTTTTAGGTTTTTGTGTATTTTAACCTAAAATTATAGAAAAAGAGAAAATCTAAATAGAATAATTCATAGAAATCATAGCGATAGACACATGAATACCAACTAGGATTTTATAACCTATTATAAATTACAGGAGAGGTTCACCATAATGTATGTTTTGATATGCAACAATGATGAAAGAAGTATAAAAACTCTCAACATGTACAAAAAGACCGTGGGTTACTTCAACACATTCAAACCAAGACACCAAGATATGATTTTGTTTCATTACATCAATTACATAATTTATAAGTTTAAATGCATAGCCTATGGTTTATACAATGACACAAAATGATTACCAATTTAATATACGAGAAATCAATAATGATAACATAGAAGGAAATTCATAACATAAGATTCAAATTTTTTCTTTATTATCTCTATGAAATTATACAACTTCAAAAACCATTTTATGCAAAGTGTGAACACAAAATTCATCCAATTTTTTTTTCATAAGTCCTCTTCTTAAAATTTCCCCTTTGTAAGAGTCTCCCTTTTTCACAATGCAAATAGCCTTTTCTTCATAGGTTTCCTTTCATAAATACTTGGTAACCACTTTATAACTACCTCCTAACTACCTTTTTGAAATATAATAATTAAAAAAAAACTTTATTTTGGTTAGATTTCATTAGAAAGCTTATTTTCTAACTTATAGTCACAATAAGTGACATAATGCCACCTTTCCAAAAATGTAAATTGAAACCAATAAATTCAAAGAAAGACCAAGTTATCGATGTTGATGAAGAGTTTTTTCATCACCATCTGCTTCATCTCTAATACTTTCTAAAGAAATTCTTAGCATTCAACATTGTCTAAACTTGTTCCCTTCGTTTCATAGTAGGAACTGATGCATATTTCATATAGGAAAACACAAAATGGTGCATAGTAGAGAAAGAATAAGATGTCCATAATCAAATCCTATTTGATCAAAGCCTCATTATAAGTCCAAAAATAAACATATCAAAGATCCAAATTAGATGGTTGTTCAAATGAAAGCAATCCCTTTAAAACCACTAACTAATCCTCCAAACTACTATTCAATAATTCAAAATAGTATTTGTGCATGAACTTGAAAAATATATTTTACAAGGAATTGTCACTTCCTACCACTTACAACCAGTAAATAAATTTTGAGATACGAGTTATTCCTTCAATGAAGCCAAGAATAAATCATTGTGTTTGTTTGCATCTTGGTATCAATTCTCAAAGTACTTGAAAATAGGATGCACTTGATGCTCAAGGGATTAGTTGTAAGATGCCTATAAATGGTAATGTACCTGAAATATCCATTCTTTTCTAACAAATAAGTGGCATAAAATATGAATTTTAGTGTTGAAAAATGTATACTTGTATGCTATAGCCAATAAACCAAGACCTAACAATGCATGCTTGAAATTTGATAAACCCTTGTTGAGAAACCTTGCATGGTGAACTTCATTTCCCAAGAAATTTCTTAAGCTTTGTATACATTCCCTATAGTTGTGGGTGTAATCTATCTCCATTTAAACCTCACCCCACTTTCCAACTTATAATGATCAATTGTAGGCATAATGCAATGAGAGGTGTCAATGCCATTGAAGTATTTACAACCTTCATCCACTAAACCTACATGACTACATATTAATAAAATGTAAGTGAATTTTAAATTGTTAAGGTATGCTTCAGAGTGCTTCATCACTTCAGAGAGTTTGAGAGCATCCTTACATATACCATTTTATGCAAACTTGTTTATGAAGGCATTGCAACTGTAACATCTAACAAAAATTCCCATTCCATTACGTTGCAATAGTGACATACCTTGTTCTGAAGCTCTTAATTTGGAAAAGGCCAAGAGGATGCTAGAAAGGACATGGGATTTGGGATTACACTAGCCATTACATTTTCTTGAAGGTTTTGAAATCATTTTCTAACATATCCTTTTTATGGATATACCATGTTTTATTGCATTCCATGAGATAACATTTATTTGGAAGTATCCTATCAATCAATTCACGTGCCTTATCTATGTTTCAAAAAAATTAAATACCTATATTTCCAACATCAATATTAGACAAAAATCCTCTTTCCATTAATACCCCAAGATCATTTTATAGCTTTCTTGTCACAGGCTTGAAGTATGTTACAAAAGGTTCCTGAGCCATCCAAGGTTTTCAAATATAACTTTACACCTACACTTTGTAATTTGATGAAATAGTGTGAAATATTTTCCAACATATCCAATTTGCACATTCTACCAAACTCTCATGATAATCTCTTTGAGTCGTCGATCAAATTTCAATTTTCTTGTTTATCTTAGTTCAAAACATGTAGGTGGAATAATGGATTTATCATTGTATTAAATGTTTTTCCTGCACAACCATGCCACTTTTTTAGTTTCTAACTTATAGCTTTGATTATGGAACACAACCCCTGATAAACCCTTACCAACATAATTGTTGCTATCACTTTCCAACTCTAGGGTAACTCTTGTAAAAAGGAATGTCCCAAAACTCTAACCTATACTTCCTCTTAGTTTAAGATGAATAGTGTCTACAAGAAAACTCTCGGGCAAAGCCACAATAGTGGTTTACAATTCAAGTGAGGAAGGAAAACTTACAAAAAAATGACCCCAAAACAAAAAAAAGTGATTTTGGGGGTTCGTACGAACCTACTAGTTCGAGTGAACCCATTAGGTGTTCTCCCAAACAAGGGTTCAAGTGAACCCCTTTGAATTTTGGCCGCAAAAAAAAACCCAAATGCATAGCAAAGGGGTTCGACTGAACCCCCTTGAAGGGGTCGCTCGAACCAGGGTTCGGCTGAACCATGGTTTGAGGGTTCGCTCGAACCCCCCTTGCCCCTTATCCCCCTCCCGAGACACAAAAAAGTCTAATTTTTTACGCTTCAGAGCTTGGGTTGAGGATGAAAATGGAGGAGTCTTCAGAAACCCATCTGGAATCAAGTATTTCTCAGAATGAGCTATCCAACGAATATAATTTTAATATCTTTTGATTTTATTATGTATTTATTTTTTTAGTTTTATTAAACATTGGTTCTTCACTGAAAATGAAGGTCTCTTTCTACACATGTGGAAAAATAACAGATTATAAAAAAAAAATGAAAAATATGAGTACACAGATATTGAAGTCCTTGATCCAACAAAAAAATAATAATTGAATTTTGATATATACAAAACAATTTATGCATTATACGGTCTTGCTATGTCTGAATTGTAATTGGTTTGACTTTGAAACTTGATTAAAGAAAAAATATTCAATAAAAAACTATCTAACCAAGTGGAAGCACTAGATATCAGAGTTACAAATGTAAATTGAAAGAATTAGAATTTTATCCTTCATGGAAAAAAAGTTATGCGTTATACTGTGTGTCACTTTTTGAAAATGTTGTTTTCTGAAAAAAAAGTTTTCGTGGGAGATGGAAAAAGAAATGCAATCTAATTCCAAAAATTTTGAATTTTTTTTTAGAATCTATAGACAAAATGTGACGAGACTCTAGTTTGCATCATCTTCAAATTTCTCACAGTTTAGCCGCTATAGGTGCTCGAATGTGAAGATTTAGTTAAAAATAATAATTTCAGTGTCCAGTTTGGCCAAAAATTGTAAACCACTATTGTGGATCACCCTCTCCATATTACATCTTTTCTAACTTAATGGGGAAGCTTTGTGTCAAAAACCCTATAAACTGTTGGGTATATGAAGCTTCGAATTTTGCATGCATATTAGATTCAGGATTAAGGTAGTTCCTTTCAACCCTTAGGAAAATGGTGTAGCCAAGAGGTTGAATCAAATGATTCTTGAGAGAGCTTGGTGTATGCTCTCTAATGCTGGATTAGGGAAAGAATTTTGGCTAGAGGCTTGTAATACAACAGTCTATTTGATCAATAGAGCTCCTTCATCTTGATTGGATTTCAATATCTTGGAGGAGAGATGGCTTAAAAATGAATTTATTATAATACCTACGCGTGTTTGGTTGTGAAGCTTTTGTATTTCCATGTAAAATGAAAGCTTTCAATTTTGCATGCATATTAGATTATAAGACAATGCTTCTAAAACCCTTTCAACAAATTCAAATTGTGCACGATCCAACGCATTTGGCATTCAATGAGACAACATTTCTTTGAGGCATTTTTCCAATAGTCCATGTGCCTTCTTAATTTGGTGAATGGCGATTTTCCATTTACACTAAAAGTTGATAGTCTCTTTACCATATTCCTCTATGCATAATGTACAATCTAGATGCTTTAAGAGACCTTATTCCTTCACCATTCTCACAAATAGTTATAATTATTTTCATTGGCTTTTGAAAGGCTTTGTTGACATATGAAAGAGATTTTTCACAACTTTTATAGTTTGTAACTTATTGGTTAGGTAAAACACTCATTGAAAACCTTTCTTATTTTATCTTTAATCCATAATTACGAGTGTGCCCTTTTCTTTTGAAATGATAGGTTGTGTGATTATTTTACTTTCACAATCTTTGATTTAATAACTTCATTTTCTTCATTACGAGTCAGGTTGTGAAAATCTCTTTTATGCTCTTTTATTTGATTTTGAGAAATGGGTTAATGATTTTTTTTTTTTAAATTTCATCGTTTGAATCAATGATATCGATGAAAATTAGTAGAGTGTGGTGAATGAGATTTGTTATGGTTTCTTGTGTCTGTGATCATCCTTGGCTCCTCTTGTGTCATACTGTGCCTTAGGCACAATATTTTCCTTTACTATGTGTACATCTACATTTACTACAGACTTTTTGGTTTTATTATGCCCTCAACTGGTTCTAACCCAACAGATCTTGCTGGTGTTGGAAGTTCAAAGGCTCTGCTCAATGGCTCCCCCTCTGAACAAGTGACCACGAAAATTTGTTTTGAAAGTGTTTCACGAGGAAAGTCTTTTGACTCCCTGACTAATGTGGTTTTACCCTTGCCAAATTTTGATTCTGCATGTCAATGGCTTGAGCAACATACTCCTATTGGTTATTTTGTTGGGAGGACTCCCCCTAAAATTGTGCTTAAAGAATGGGCCCACAAGGCTTGGGTCCCTCATGGGGTCCACCTTGACATGGTCTAGAATTTAACCAAGGGTTTTTTTTCTTTTCTGCTTTGTAGAGGTCAATCATGTTTAGGCAATCTTGAATCATGGTCCCTAGTATGTCTGGTCATCTTTGTTGATTTTCTAGTCATGGACCCGAGACTTCGCTATCTTGGATGATACCAAGTTGTGGGTCCTGATCTGGATTGATTTTTTGGGTTTTCCTTTGCCTTGTGTTCCTTTTTTGAACCATATTGCGTCCTCTTTGGGGAAAGTCATTTGTATTGAGCCAGATAGGTTCTTTTAGTTTCAACCTCAAAAATGGGTTTGTGTCAAAGTAGAACTTTCACAGGATTTGAAGGAGTCCATTGATATTCAAATTGGAGCTCTCCATCATACCCAAAAAGTCACTTATTTTAATTTTCTGAACACGTGTTATAGATGTCAATCTGCAGACCATAAGATTAAGGACTGCCCTTTGGCAATTCCTTGTACTCCTTCCTCGCTGTGGGATTTTGATTGCCCCATCAGGTGGAGAATTCTGCTACCAAATCTGAGAAATGGAAAACAATTACGAACTGTAAAAATAATTCCAGTGGCTTTGGGATGGTTTCCAAAGTCCTTGAGCCAACTAAAGAAGTTTCAAACCCTTCAGCGAAGGGGAAAGAGGCCCAGGTTGGGTATGTCAATACTTTAGCACAACCAAGGCCTAAGGCTACACCTCAGCCTATTGTCGTCATGATAGCACAACCGACTGAATCTCCTCACATGTCAAGAGCTCAAAGGCTATCCTGCAACCCTTCTTTTCCCCTGGAAGAGGGGGAATATGTGCAAGAGAAATGAATATTTTCTTCTCCAAACATTCAAATTGGTTCAATTCTCTAGAATTTTTACAAAATCACTTCTCTACTTTGGTTGAGGAGATGAATTTTGACAATATGGAGGAGTTTCACTTATGAATTTCCTCTCATGGAATGTTCAAGGTCTAATAGACCTCTCTACGAAGTATTCTGTTAGGGATACTCTATAGAAGTATACTAGTATTGAAGTGCTTCATCTCCAAGAAGCGAAAATCACTAGTTTTTGCTTGCATCAGCTTGTCGGTCTATTTGGCCAACCAGTAAAATGTTTTGTACTAATCATGAGGCTGGATGTGGTGGAGTAGTCACCCTTTTCCCCCCAGTGGCATGCTTCTATGGTTGATCATGGGTCTGACCCCACACATTGGCTAGTATGGATTCTACTTAACTTTGATAATCATTCTTTTCGATTATTAATGTCTATTCCTTGAATGATGTTGTTGAAAGATCTCTGCTCTGGCACTGGATTGTTGATTCACTGATAGTTGCTACTTGAATTTTGTGTGGGGATTTCAATATGGTTGAGATGGCGTACAACAAAGATGGTACTCTGCCAATCATATGGCTAGCCGATGAAAGAGAGGCATGGTTTTACATGCATAATAAATTGGGCCTTTTTGATCCCAATATTGGTTGTCACCATTCTCATTCTTTCTGGCACACTTGGTGTACTTTTCGGGCTAGTTCTAATAGGATATTTAAGTGCCTTGATAGTGCCATGATCTTGGCTCAATATTTTTTCTCCTTTGACAACTCTTCACTTTTAGTTAAGCCATTAGTGGATGTGACTTTGTCAGACCATTTCCCCATCTCTTTTCACATTGAATGGGAGTTAAGAAAACCTCGAGCTTACAAGAACCAAATTTTCCTGAACACATCTTTGCTACGTCATCAACCCATGCTGGGCCACATTCATATGGTTTGGAATTTGGAGTATAGACCACTTCACAATACAAGCTGGATTACTTGGTGGAATGATGCCATCACTTGCATGACAAGATTTCTTTGCATTTATGGGTGTCAGCTGGCCATCTTTCGCCATAGATCTTATGAGGCGACCATGAATTATTTCTGCTCGACTACTAAGGCTCTGGTGGCTAGCCCTTTCTCCCCATCATTACAAGACAGGGTGACAAAATTAAGACACAAAAAGCAAGTTGCAAATAATTATGCTGCTAGAGGTGCATAAATCAAGGCCAAATTGCACTAGTTAAAAATTGACGACTGTGCCTCTAAGGAGTTGTTTTTAGCCCTTCATGCTGGGAACTTATCTCTTGGTATTAAAAAAATCAAAGAAGGCACTTAGGTGCTTTCTAAGCTACCTAACATTCTCTAGGATTTTGTTAGGCATTGGGTAATCCCACAATACTGGTTTACAATTTTTGGCCAAACTGGGCACTGAACTAATTTTTTCTAATTAAATCTTCACTTTCAAACACCTATAGCGGCTAAACCATGAGGAATTTGAAGATGATGCAAACTAGTGATTTGTGACATTTTGTCTATAGATTCTAAATATATTCTTTTCAAAAAAATTGGAATCAGATTGCACTTCTTTTTCCATCTCCTTCGAAAACTATTTTTTTTCAGTAAACACCATTTTTAAGGAGTGACACTCACCATATAACACACAATTTTTTTTTCCATGAAGGATAATATTTTATTTTTTTTGAATTTAGATTTTGTAACTATGATATCTAGTGCTTCCAATTGGTTTCATAGTGTTTTATTGAATATTTTTTCCTTAATCAAGTTTCGAAGTCAAACCAATTACAATTCAGACATAGGCAGACCGTATAACACATAATTTTTTTGTATGTATCGAAATTCAATTTTTTTTTGTTGGATCAAGGACTTAAATATTTGGTGCACTCGTATTTTTTAATTTTTTTTGATAGTCTTCTATTTTTCAATGTGTAGAACAAAGAGCTTGATTTTCGGTGAAAAACCTACATTCACAAGAAATAAAAAATAAATATAATAATCAAATTAAATTTAATTAAAATTATACTTTTTTGGAAGCTTATATAAGGACTACATATTTACAAAAAATAAATTTTAAATGAATTCATTTGATCCCCCAAAAGGTAAATCAAAATTTGTTTTTTATTAGCATTTTGATAGGTGTAAAGGAGACCCCATTATAGGTATGGTTTAAAACTAGCGGGGTTCTATCCAAGGGGGCTTGGTCTAAGGTGGTTTGATCAAACCGTCTTCAATTGGAATTCTTTAAATTGAAAATTTCAAGGCTTAAATCATTATATTTTCTAAAAATGTGTTTTCAACAAAAAATAGGATCTCCTAGAAAGTGTAAACCACTATTGTGGCAACACCCCATTATGAAAAAGTTTTCACTACTCAGGAGTATACACTGAAGTGACAACAATCTCTTCAGGATTTCCTTGAAGTTGTTCCAAACAAGCTATCTTTAGCCTAGAAATCATTTTGTGAGCAACTGCTCATAGTTGAGGACCTGAAGGAGGTTGCACACACCATGGCGGATGATAAAGCCCCAAGCATCGATGGCTTCCCATGTTTTACACAAAGTCTATATTGAAGCCTTTCATTCTAAATCCCTTGGAAATATAAGTAATAAATGGAATATTAAATTTATACCTAAAACCGATGATCTTGAGGATATCTGCAACTGGCGGCCTATCACACTCCTCAATGTTTCATACAAAATTATTGCAAAATCCCTTGCTTTGAAAATCCACCATCTTCTGCCTCAGATTGTGTGCTCGGAGCAAATTGGTTTCATTAAATCCATATTTATTCTGGAGAATATCACTATCATGTGGGAAGGAATGGAGTGGGATAGGTGCTCTAACCAAAAAACCATTTTCCTCAAAATAGAATTTGCTAAAGCTTATGACCGCATTGAATGGCCTTTTATTCTTGCCATGTTGGATGCCTTGGGGTTTGAGCCTAACTTCATTCAGGCTGTCTAAATGATTTTATGAGATTCCTTTACTTGCATCACCATTAATGGCCGCCAATCCCTTTCCTTTCGCTTGTTTCGCTCCATCAAGTAGGGTTTCCCACTTTCCCTCTCTCTCTCTCTATGTGCTTGTTGCTCAAGGGTTTGGTTATTTAATTGCTAATGTGGTTTCCCAATAGTGGGTTAGGATCATTTCTTTTCCCAACTCATAGGCTTGACTTGTTAATGACCATTTTATTGATGACTCATTCCTCACTCTTTTGGAGGATGAACACAACATAAAGGCGGCTCTGGAGTGTCTTGAAATTCCTTGATTTTGGCTTTACCATTTAATGGCATAAAAACTTGTACTATAGGTAATCTATTCTACCCACTCCACACTAGTTTCAACAATATGGATGGAAGTGGATTGAACCAGGGGAAATCTGTCGATTTCTAGGCATTCCCTTTGCCTTTTAGGCTTCCTCAATTGAGTTGTGGCAAGCTGTTCTCTCCAATATTGAGAAAAGTTGGCCTACTCGATTACCAAGCCTCTCTCTCACTAGGAAATTTCAGGTCTATTCTAAAATCTTGGCTGCTACACATGTCTATTATTCTTCTTGTTGGGCTCCTTCAAAAGTTGCTTATGCCAATCTTGAAAAATTGTTGAGCGACTTTCTTTGGGCCTCTTCTGAGAACCATTAAGGATTTCATTGCGTAGCCTAGGAATTTTGCTACTTTCCTAGAGATTTTGGAGGGCTTGGCCTACTCTCAACTCAATGACAAGAGACTAACTTATGAGTGAAATGGATAATTAGAGCTCTTATTGGTGATGAAGCCTAGAATTTTCTCCTCAAGCATTGCATTTAGTTTGAATTTCCTGTTCATAGACCAGCCTGGAAGGGGATTGGATTTCAAACCCTTCTGGTTATGAAGGAACCAATCCAGATTGTGGGAAATTTCATGGCCAAAAGCATTTGGAGAGCCTGGAAAGCAATTAAGCCTTGGCTCCGCTAGGTTGGCTCTGGTTTTTGTGATGGGCTTTCACTTAATCAACAAAATGTGTGGTGGTCACCTCTTTTTTCCAGTAATGGTTAGTCGTTGGCCAAATCACCTTGGATTAAGGCTTTAAGATTCCATAAGAAAGGTATTCAGACCTTGCAACATGTGTTTCATATACCCATGATGCGTATTATGCTATGGGAATATTTTTGTGCTCATTACAGACTTCAAAATTAGGACCATGATACTTATGATGGTCTGGTGAATGCTATTCCAACATATATGCTTCATAAGGTGGGAATTTGTGGTACCAAGCCTTGGTGGAAGGACTAGAAATAGTACCAAGACACCCCTTTCAGAAAATTTAAGCCTAGGCTTGGTTATATGTGGCTTTTGCCGCACTTTTCTATGATTGAAAGTCTGAAGCAATAGTGGAATCTTTAGTCTTTTGTGTCTGTTTGGTGAAAAAGATTCTTTGCCACTTGGTTTGCAATTGTTAAGCCTAAGCTCGCCCACTTTTCTTGGTGTATTATTTTCCAAGGCTTACCAGTGGGGTATCGACTTGTTCACTTGGGGGTCCAGGACCCTCAGTGCCCGTTTCATGGGAAAGCAGAGTTTTTTAAGCATATCTTCTAGTTTTGTACCAGAGCCCAACAATTTTGGAATTGGATTCATGACTTCTTTCGACCTTTTCAGCCAAAGTCATTTTCTTGGCATATGATTTTGTTGGGTGATTCACCCAAGCTTCCCACTAAGTATACCCAAATTTGTCACACTTTTAGGGTGGAAATCCTCTTCAGTATCTGGAAAGATAGAAATTCTTGCATATTTTCTCACAACCAAATGGATAAAAATGTTTCTTTGTATTCTAAAGCTATTATTTACTCTAATGTGATTTTTCAAATTCATGTTCAAGCTAATAAAGTTGCACTTGAGGTCTCTCATCTCCAGGTGCTTCTAGACCATTGGGGCAATGCCTTGTGTATTGTGGCTTGGGTGCCCTCTTCGCCACCTCCTCCTGCGGCTGGTCACCTTCACGGGGCCGACAACAGAGTGGTTTTTCTTTCCCTCGCTCTTAAGCTCCTCCTCATCATGGCTCACACCCTCCTTGGCATTTGAATTTTTCCTCCTTTGCGGGTTGACCTAGGGTGGCCCTCTAGAGGGGTAGCGGGGAGCAGCGATGGCACCTCTGAGTCATCCTCTGATAATATTCCTAGCAATGAATTTAGTTGGCCAGACACTGGTAAATGCTTCCCACATTTGGAACTTGTAATCTCACCTTGGCCTGAGGAAAAGGAAGAAGATAAAGCAAAAGAAGATGATGATGGTTGGGGTCCTCCTGTCATCACTCTAGACCCCGTTGATGTATGGGGGAAAAGTGGATGGCAGAGACCCTTCTGGATCTGCTGGCACTGCTCTAGCCACTTAATTGCATTTTTATTTTTATATGTTTGTAATGTTTTTGGATTTCTGGGCTAGGCCCATGTGACTCTGGTTTTTGGTTTTCTAGGCTCTTCCCATGTGACTTTCGGGGTGTTCCTTCTTACCACCTAACCTTTTTTGTGAATATGTAACTTTATCTTTATTTTTAATATAGATAGTTTCCTATTCATAAAAAATAAAATTAACAATCTTCTTGAGTCTTGTGAATTTCTATTTTTCACACCTTTACTCTTTTTTTAAAAATTATTATTTTATTATTTTAATTCATTGCTTATTTCTAACTTTAATCTCTAGTTCATAATTGAGGAAAATGGTGCAAGAGAATGCAATTAATCTCAACCATATGTATTATCCTTGTCATTTTCTATTTTTATTTTTAAAATGATTTAATAATTTAAAAGTAGACTTTTTGTTTTAAAAACAAACAATTTTCTTTTTAATAAAAGTGTAATGAAAAATAGAATTATATTTTATTAAAATTTAAATTCTAATAAATTTCTCTATTTTTATTTTTAAAATAATTTATAATTAATTGACTTATTAAAATTTTAATTATTGTAAAATAATTATATTTTTATTTTTTATTTTAATTTATATAATAAAATAAATTTAGAACTTAAAATCTAAATTAAAATTTAGAGTGAGGGAGCGAGAGCGAGAGAAATTAACTTTTGATCAGTTCTATATATATGTATATATAGAAAGAGAGAGATGAGTACAAAAAGAGGAACAACAAACTTTATATCTTTGTCTCCCTCTCTATCTCTATGTTTCTCACTATCTCACTATCTCTCTTCTTCTCTATCCCCTATTTATCTCTATATTTGTCTTCCCTTCTATTTCTCTCTCTCTTTCTCTCTCTCTCTTTTTCTATCCCTATTTTTCTCCCCCCTCTCTCTCTCTCTCTCTCCCCTTCTCTCTCCCTCTTTATCTCCCTCTACCTCTCTCTATATCACTTCCTATTTTTATTTTTATATCCCTCCATTCCCCCTCTATCATTCTCTCTTTTTGTCTCTCCCTCTTTCTATCTCTATTTCTCCCTCTCCCTCTTCTTCTCTCCTTCTATCTCTCCCTCTCTCCCTCTCTATATACTAATCCCTATCTGCATCTCTAACTCTCTCCCTTATCTCTATCTCCTTACCTCTTCTTGCATCTCTCTCTTCCCCCTATCTTTCCCAATATAAGTGTCTCTCTATCTCTCCATCTTTTTATCCCTATCTATCCCTCTCTCTCTATCACTTCCTCTTTTTATCTTTCTACTTCTCTATCCTATCTATTTCTCTCACTCTCTCTCTCTCTCCCTCTCTATCTATTTATATATATCTCTCTCCATCTCTATGTATCTCCATAGATATCTCACTCAATAACACACACACAAACTCTCCTTGTTCCCCCTCCCTATCTCTATCTCTATATCTTTCACTCACACTCACACTCCCTATTTCTCCATCCCTGTCTCCATCTCTATCTCTCCCCCTATCTCTATCTCACTCCCTCTTGCTATTAATTGTCTCTAACATATCATTTATCTCTTACTCTTTCCCCCTCTATCTCTATTTTCCCATCTCTCCCTTCCTATCCTTGTCTCTTCCTCTATCTCGCTCTCTACCTATCACTCCCTCTTTCTATATCTCTCTACTTCTCTCTCCTCTCTCTATTTCTCTCCCCATCTTTCCCTCTATCAACCACTAGATTCCCCTATCTGTCTCTATATCTCTACCTCTATCTTCCTTTCTCTTCCCATATATCTCTATCTCTCTTTCTCTTCCCATATATCTCCATCTCTCTCTCTTTCTCTTCCCATATATCTCCATCTCTCTCTCTTTATCTTCCCATATATCTCCATCTCTCCCTCTCTCTATCTCCTCCTATTTATCTCTCCCTTTCTCCATATCTACTTGTCTACCTCTACTTTCTATTTTTTCTCTATCTCTCTCTCCCTCTCTGCCTCTCTCTATATTTTCTTATATATCTATCACTATATCGTATCATCTATATATTTCTTTATCTCTCTCCCTCTCCCTCTATATCTTTATATCTCTTCCTCACTATCTCTCCCTCTCTATCTCTTTGTATCTCTCTCTCTCTCTCTTTATCTTTCCCTCTACCTCTCTCTATCTCTCTATTTATTTGTATCCTTCCTCTCTCGCTCTATCTTCATATCTAACTCTATATTCCTTTCTCCCACTCTATCTATAGGAATGTATCCCTCTCTCTATTCATACATCTCTCTCCTCTCTATCTCTATCTCTTCATATTTATTCTTCCATGTCTCCCTCTATATCAATCTTGTTATCTCTCTATTTCTTTCTACCCATATATCTCTCCCTCTCTCTACTTCTCTCTATATATCACTTCCTATCTTTATAATTATCTTTCTATCTCTCACTCTCTCATTCTTTCCCTCTCTCTCCATCTATATATATGTATCTCTTCCATCTTTTCATATCCCTCTCTCCTCTCTTTATCTCTCCCTCTCTTTCTCTTAATTCCCCTCTCCTTTCCATATACATATACATATACATATCCATCTCTATTTATATCTATATCTCCTTACGCCCTCTCTCTCTCTCTCATTCTTCCCCCTCTATCTCTCCCTCTTTATATCCCTATCTCTCCCTCTCTCTCTCTCTCCTATTGCAAACATAGCATGACTCTCAAGCTTGATTATCTTCCTGATTTACAGGTTTTATTTTAGTCATGTCTAGATCCCTATAAGTGGATGCATACTTGATTTGAAACTATCACTTCTCCATTGAGACCTTTGTTGCATAAACAACATTATTTGATAAATGTCCTACCAATTGACCTCACATATTGTGTAAATGTATGCAAAAATAGACCATTTTTTTCCTAATTGACCTTCCACACTTCTTGGCATACCCATTGCACACCAAGGTGTGATTTCTAGTTATTGTATTTTAAAAATAAGTAATTTTAAAACCTTTCCACTATAGTGTATGAAATTTTCATAGCTATATGTTGATAGCTTCATTATTAGGTATTAACTTTGAACTCTTGTGTAAAATCAAATTTTGAGATTTTTAGTTTGTACCAACGTAATTAAAATATCTAGTTCACATGCGGAAAAACTTATAAAACATATCCTTCAAACTTGTAAACTGACTAAAAGAGGAAACTATTGTAACTTTTAATTGTCTTGGTAGTTTTCACCAAAACTTGCCACATCACCAATAGTGCAATCATGAAAATCCTCATTAAGACATTTTTCTCCAAAATTTATAAAACCCTTGATTGAATTGTTTCCACAAATTGGTTGTGAAAACTCAAACTTTTAATATCTCACAAATTGAAAGGTGTTTTGGTCTAAAAACTTGTCACATTAGAAAAAAATAACATCAAGAACATCCTAATAAACATATTTTTCATCCTCTCTCATGTATTTTGAGATGTAATTATTTTCATAACACTTTTCAATTTGCATGAATTCTCCTAGGTTTGAACTAGAATGATGATAAAATTTCTTTCATGTTGATATTATATATCCAAAATTTGACACAAGTAGTTTATATAAATCAATTGAATACTAAGATTGAGAGAAGTTGAGACTAATTGCACATAAAGAAAATAGTGCAAAGGACTTGAAACAATGGTCATTATATGACAATTTTGATTGGACAATTGACCTAGATAGTGAAAATACATGGGGCATTTATGCTTAGGAGAGACCCAACAAGAGACTTTGATGCAAAATTTTTAAAATTTGACATGCTGAAAATGAGGGTAACAGCTCCTAAGCTTGACGATTGGAGAGAAAATTAATATGGTGTTACATCCCAATTTTCATAACCCTTTAAACTATGTTATTTTCGTTGTGCATTTCAATTTTGAATTTGAAAACATGAATTATGACTAATTAATGATATGTTTATTAATCATTTATATCAAGTAGATATATTATGAAATGATGAAATTATGCATTTCATGTTTGTAGTAATGAAAATAGAATATCAAGATTTATGTTTTATGTGACTTATGTTAATATGTATATAATAAAATTCCTTTGACATTAGACTAACTATGCTCTCGGTTTAATGAGGTGAATAAATGATAGTTTTTTCCACTCCAAGGATGAGAGATAAAATATCACCAGAGAGAGGGAAGCATATTCAACAAGAACAACCATGGTCATCAAGGATTTGAGAACACACACACGCACATGCATTAATAGTTGTTTTTTGTGATTGTAATGTGGTTTCATTTTTGTCTTACTGAAATTTAAGTATTGAATCAATTTCTTAAGTCTACATTTCTTAAGTCCATTCAAAGTGTATTTTATATTGTAAATATTTGTTCAAATTACCAAGAGACTTGCTTTGTAACTGTCATATCAGGGGTATGCCAAAATTTTGTATGGCTTAGCTGTGAATACTTTTATAAGAAAATAGTAAGTGCAGATGGTCTTTATATATGATTATATGAATATAATTGTATATGTATATAAATTATATATAAGATATATGATTGCATATATACATGTTGAACATAGTATTGTCATTGATGTCAAATATATGTTAATATAGAATGTCACTTACGAATGTTGTAAATGTTAATGTCATTATTATTGAAAAAGGGAAATATGGGAAGTTTTCCCATACATATTGACTTGGTGGTTCCTTTATGAATACTAATTTTGCAGAAGTATGGAAAAGTTTGTTGTTGTGTTCTAAGGCTTGCTACTCAAAAGAAGAATAAGCATTACATTGAACTGTCATAGTTTTTGGTACCATATTCTATTGTTGTTCATAATTATTGCTTTTGGTGTGGAAGACAAGTAAAAATAATCAATATATAATTTAGTTTCAAGTTTCATAATAATTAGGTCTCAAATGAAGCATCTAGAAATGATAGAGTGAAGAATATAATTATTGAATAACTATGAAAGATGGTTGAAAGCTTACACTAGAAAAGGGAAGCATGCACTAGGTGGAGGAAACATGTGACAGTAAAATAAGACTAGTTAAGATCATGGTGGGAAGCACATGGCATCATCTTACACCTGTGATAATGCATTTGATTTGGGGTTGAGCTAACTACATGTTTTATATCATTTTGAATTAAGGCTTATCCTTGGTCAAAATGGCTAATTGAGGATGATATTAAAAGGTTCTAGACCAACATGATGTTGTTAACATGATGGAATGGATATATATTGTTGATGATTTCATGAAAACAATGAATGTGAGTGTGTACATGAAATGTGCGAGTAGATAGTGTGTGAAATGAGAAGAGAAGTTAAGTGTGTTGAGTGATATTGAAATATCATATTCACATGGATAGAGTATGTGTTTTCCTATTAATTCAAAGCTAGTTGTTTGGAAGAATATCTATATTATTTTTCTAATGTGAGGCTGAAACCTCTTAATCGAAGTTGGTGCTTAGTGGTTGTGTTGAATCTAAATCTGAGGGGATTAGTGTCTCTTGTAGGTTGGTGCTTGCAAATCAAATTTTGAGGGGATTGGTTTCTCCCTTTAGGGTTGTAATTCCTATGGGTTGGTGCCTACAAAATTATTGTAAGCTCTATACTATTTTGTGAGGTTGGATTTGGGTAGTAGTTCCAAGCATTTTTTCTCACTGTGGTTTTTCTCTTTTGGGTTTCCATGTAAATACGGTGTTATCTTGTGTGGATGTGTTCATTACTTGCATTGCAATTGATTATTTTTTCACTATATTATGAATGTGGTGGTTTAAATTAAAAAGTGTTAAATACTGATTCACCCCCCTCTCAGTATTTTTATGACTAATGTAATACATACATATGTATGTGTGTTTAGACATATATATTAAATCAACATATATATGGTTATAATGTAAACAAGGAATTGAAATCAAATGCCAGCTTGGGGAATTAGTAATTAATGTTCAGTACTAAAAAATTAATGTAGAGGCATGCAGATGTCAAATGATGGGAACTGGCAAGTTAAGGGAGGTAGAAGACTTTACTTCTTATGAAGTGGAAGTAAAGAAAGCATGTATCATGGAGATGAAAACTTGTGAGAGGGTAGAGATGTATAGGCCATGCAATAAAATAAGGAGAAAAAGGTGGGAATGGGGAGGATTAAGGGAAAGAAAGTAAGTAAGAAAACACAAGGGAAATGACAAAAAAGGGAGGAGGAGTCACAATGGATTAAAAATAACATTGACAAATAGTTTGTGGAGTTTCTAGATTGTGCTTTGACTTCACAACCTTAATAGCATTTTTTCACTATGAACTTCCTATGAAATGTATATGAAGGATTATTGGAAATCTCTCCAAGTCATGGAATGTTTCTATTTAAATTTTAAATATTATATTAGAGCACATTTCATAATCATTTAGGGTTTTGCATGTGTCAACCTTTGTCTTGAAGACCCATAATAACTATTTTTCTTAATAATTATTCTACATTTGGCATGAGGCCGATAAAACTTACCTATGTCACGTAAATCTTATAAGTCAATATATTAATATTATAACATTATCTATGAGAAAAATGTGACACTAAGTTAATATAATTACATATATTGCAAATGGACATTGCAACCACTGTGTTATCATATTCTTTATAATGGAGCCGTGACATTAAGTCATGAACATGTGTAAGCCTCATGGCTATTCATACCATGTTAGTCCAGAAATTTCATTGATTCCTTGACCTTTTTTCTAGGTCTACCTATGAGCTTCAATAATAGACTTTTATAATTATGCTAATGTTAAACAATTGGCCTTCTTGTAACAAGCCTAGTGTTTTTCCCTTTGATTTTACCTATGTTTTAACCCACATGTGAACAACTTATGTTTACCAAATTATAAGAATATTTTTTTTCCTTTCTATTCGAATAACAAGATGCACATTCAAGATAATCCCATTTAAAATTCCCATTGCATTTATAAAGAAACATTACATAATCCCAAGTAACAATTTCATATTACATAATCCCATGTAATGACTATTTTTTCATATACAATTTCCATAAAGATAGAGATTCATGAATACATACACAACTTCCAAGAGCTTTATGAAACAAAGTAAAAATGGTCCAAATGTCCCTTCCTGGGCATACATCCTCAAATTTTGTGTAACATGTCAACTGTTCACTAAAGTAATTTTTCATAAGTTTTCACTTTGCAAGTAAATAAACTATGTAACTTAACCATTGCCATAAATTTTTTCTTTTATTTATGGAGAACAAATGAGCATAGATTTCATAACAACAATAAACATTGATTCCATTCCAATATAATATTCCACATAATACAATATTTCCAAGAATGTGTACAAAGTACATACATAGTGTTGGAGGTTGAAGGTTGCATCAAATGGTTGTCATTGATGTCAACATAGAACTGAATATATGAATCATTTACTAAAATTTATTTCACATTGAAGATGACCGCTATGTGTGGTATGATATGTTGGTTTTAGGTTTGGTTCCTACCGTGTGAAAAACAATGAGTCAGATATTTGAAGATCTTGGCAAACTTAGTGTGTGCAATACTTTATGGATATTTTGGCTGACCTAATTGATGTGTAAGATACACACATATATATACATATATGTCTCTCCAGAAAAGAAAGGAGATGCGAGGTTATGCAAGGACATAGAGACCAAAAAGTGTGTCGTGCAACATATCAGAATAAGCGAATCAGGCGAAGACAAAAAGTGTGTGATCATATCAGAAGTATTGAGCGACTTCTGATATGCAGTACTATCTTTACAGAACTTCATCTAGAACTAAATTTAGCACAAGAAAAGGTGTAATTCATCAATTCACTTTTGGTGGTAAGCCATAAATTTTGTAATCTGGTAGTGAGCCATATTCTTTGTATCTCTATGGCAGTGAGCCCTTTGGGTTATAGCCCTATGGACAGTGAGTCCTTATTTCAGGAAATGAGCCTTTTTGTAATTGGTTTTGATATTCTCTATAGTGTGAGTTAATCCTCAACATGGTTTTTCCTTCTTTGGGGTTTCCACATAAATCTGGTGTTATTGTGTTTATGTGATGACTTTTAGTTTTGCATTTATTCATGAATCCTTCATGCAGTATTTGGATCTAGTTTTGGTATATGGTTAAAGCTTTTAATTTTGTGACAATTGATTCACCCCCCTCTCAGTTTTCATGTTCAACACATAGCTCAACCAAGCTTCAAAGCAATAGATATAGATAGTCCAGGAACCTCCTTTCAAATCTTGGTCTTCTATCACCTGCTAAGGAGGAGAAGCATCACTCAGGTGCTTTTCCTCCAACCATGGACTCATATGCGGTCCCTCCCACATCTATCATTTGATAGATGGCCCTACCCTTCGACGAAGAGATTGGTGGAGTAACCTCATAACGACAACCAATATGAGCTTAGTGTTGTGTCCTACATGACTAGAACTTGTAAACCCACAATCTATTACTAGCATACATATAAATGGATCACAGTGAATTGACAGTGGAACCAAAGGCAATCACACTACTTTTCCCAAAATTTTCTCACCTAGTACTTCAAGTGATAGTCATCCTACTCACATACACTACTCAAGCTCGTTTTGACTTAAGGCCATTATAATCTATGCATAGGTTTTTCCTTCAATGGGTAGTCTTTAACCCTAGAGACAACCTATTCCATTTTCCCACAACTTAATGGTATTTCTACCCACAAAGCATAAATACAATTTACCCTCCCTTCAATGGATAATCAAACCCTAGGTGTAACATATAAGCTATATAGTTCAATCAAATTCCCCCCTCATAATCATGGGTTTGATCATGTTTGTGAGAAGAGTTTTCTCTCTCATTCTCAATGTTTGTAACTTCCTTCTCTACTCTATCCTTTACCCTTATTTCTTGCTCTACATTTCCCAACCTTGTCAAGATTTGATCTAGTCTAGCTTCAACTCCTACTGGTCCTTGCCCAACTTCTTGGCTTTTGTCATGATTGGTTCGTGTTCTCACCATCTTTACAAGAACGGATTATACCTAAAGGTTCATCCATATTAGATTTAATCATTTGTTATCATTATCTTATGGAAAAAATTTAAGTGAGCATTAAGTCGCACATAAGGAGTTCCACATAAGATGTAAGCACAAGGTTTTTGATAAACACAATTTTATTAATTCACAAGGATTTCAATATCCCTTTAATTACATGGAGTGAATATTTAGATAGTCGAGTGAAGAGTATCCCTTAGATTCACTCTCAGACACGTAACTCAATGGGGTACATCCTACAAATTGACATTGTTCGTCTTTCATTTGTTCATATCTATCCTAGAATGGAAAGTAACCTTCAAATTTACCATTCGATACATAGTTGCATGGTACATAACCCTTTGATTCATTACCCGAGGAAATTATAATTACTTCTGCCAATGGAAGAAATCTAGGGTCCCTAAAGATAAATGTTAGACTAACACTCCCTTTTGAGGGCATATCCCTTGAAAGTGATAAAGATTCAGACTTCCCTGGTGAGACAAAAGGTAAATAGTTGTACTTAGCCTCCATCTTCATCATTCTCTTTACATCACTAATTTGAGAAAGTGTATGAATGAATATTTTAGTTTCGCTTAACCAATTCTCATAGTTGGTACCCTCAATTGTTCAAACAATGGCCTCTCTTTCCTTCTTTGCCTTTATGTAGCGTTCATTCTTGATTACTGAATTTCTTGCAGTTAATCGGAGATGCACCATCCTGGCACAAGAATTTCCAAACATTAAATAATGATGGAAAAAAAAGAATGATGAGCTCATAGGTTCTAGAGCTAAATATGGTAGCTCTGATACCACATGTAACATGCCAACTATTCACTGGAGTAATTTTTCCTAAGTTTTCACTTTGCAAGTAAACAAACTTTGTAACTTAACCATTGCCATAAATTTTTTCTTTTATTTATGGAGAACAAATGAACATAGATGTCATACCAATAATCAACATTGATTCCATTCCAATATAATATTCCACATAATACAATATTTCCAAGAATTTGTACAAAGTACATACATAGCTCAACCAAGCTTCAAAGCAATAGATATAGATAATCCAAGAACCTCTTTTCAAATATTGGTCTTTTGTCACCTGCTAAGGAGGAGAAGCATCACTCAAGCACTTTTCTGCCCACCACGGGCTCATATGCAGTCCCTCGCACATCTATCATTTGATAGATGGTCCTACCCTTAGATGAAGAGATTGGTAGAGTAACCTTGTAATGACAACCAATCTGAGATTAGTGTTGTGTCCTACATGAATAGAACTTGTAAACCCATAATCTAGGACTAGCATGCATATAAATGGATCACAATGAATTGATAGTGGAGCCAAAGGAAATCACACTACTTTGGCCAAAGTGTTCTCATCCAGTACTTCGAGTGATAGTCATCCTACTCACATACACTACTCAAGCTCGATTTTGACTTAAGGCCATTGTAATATGTGTATAGGTTTTTGCTTCAATGGCTAGTCTTTAACCCTAGAGACAACCTATTCCCTTTTCCCACAACTTAATGGTATTTCTACCCACAAAGCATAAATGCAAGTTACCCTCCCTTCAAAGGATAATCAAACCCTAGGTGTAACTTATAAGCTATCTAATTCAATCAAGTAACTTAGCTATGAATAACCCTTAAGCTATCATTGCTTAATCATATCTAGTATATTTATACTTATGACAAACAAACCCTCCTATTATGGATTAAATACAAGCACTTTCATTAGAAAGCATAAAAAAACTTTTCCCTTTCCAAAGAAAATATTATGATTCCCTAATGTAAGTAATATCAAGTAGATCAAATAAAGCATTCAAATCTCAATCTTTCATAAATAAAGACAAATAACAGAAGACTAGATCCTCATGCTTGCAATATGCTTAATCCAATTGACTAACTTGATGCACAACCTTCCAGCAACAACTTACTAATTTCACTTAGTCCTCTCAAAGAAATACTTCACTATGACTTCTCTTACAAGATAACAATATGCACTCAAATAAATTCACAACTCTCACACAATAACTCTAAGCTCTCAGAATAAGTTTGTAGAAGAATGTGTTTCAAATAAGGAAGCTATCCCATCTATTTATATAGAGAAATGAGATATTTCTTCCTACAAGAAAGGCATGTTAGTCGACACCTTTCCTCATGCAAGTCAACTCACAACATACAACAAAAAGGTGGCAGCAATCTAAGTGTAAAATTGACATATTAACCTATAGATCAACCTCTATGGCTTGACATCAGCTCAAGACCAATTCAAATCTACACATGTTCAAAGATGACAATCGACTTACATCTAAAAGAACTTCTATAGAAAATAGAGCTTTCATACATTGGCGCCATGTTGCAACCATCCTTCCTATCCCTTTGGTGCGATTTAACTCTCTTGAAATAGTCTTCTATTACAAGTGACACTTATACTATGTCGACTTGGTCATAGCTTTGTTGAGCAACAGACGAAAATTGAGCTGCTTCATAGTAATAGCATATAAATGGTGCTTTGACCAATTCGTGCCTTTACTATTTTATTTTCCTATTATCATGCATCTGTGAATACTTTATGAAGTTGGCTTTATATTCCATCATTTTATATCATAGATATAAGCATTCTAAGTTTGGGATAAATTGCTGCTTAATAATAAAGATTTTATTTCATATAGCATCAACTATGGTTTACTCTTCATCGGGCCTTTGGCCGCTGCATATAAATTGGCCTTTTATATTATATCACCATATGTATTATTTGCCTATAATACTTGCATAATATATATATACAATTCGCCTCTCGCTTAATTATGTATTATATAAATATATAAATATATAAATATATATTTATATATGTACATATACATATATATATATATGTCAATAAATAGCATTAACTTATATCACACATATATTAATGTATATGTATATATATCAATATATCCCATGTCAATCAAGTATGTATACATTCGATATATAAATGAATATAATCAATTTGACATTTACAAATAATTGTATCGACTATATATATATATACATATATATATATATCTATATATATGTGTATATATATATAGTGTGTGTGTATATATATATATATCTACATGTATACGTACATATACATATGTTGATATATCTATATGGACATTTATGTTTGTCAAACATACGCATGTATCGACACATGTATACATATGGATATATGTATATATCATATATATATATACACACACACACACACACATTTGATTGCACAATCAAGCACATACATAATTACTATCTTATTGATGGGGAATTTTCATGTGATGTATATATACATATACACATACATGTTGTATTATTTGTTTGATAACACCATGCTCATAAGCAACCCATTCATAAGCATGCATAGGTACATCTACCTATGTACTCTCATGTATGTGTTCCTTCATGCGTATGGCCTACCATCGACATGCATATGTATACATATACACACATTCCACGCATGTTCACCTCCCATCAATTCAAGTGACAACATCATCTAAGCATGCATTTAATGGTAATAAAGAAATCTACCACGTGCATAATTTCCATAATTAAGGATGAATTACCAATTCCCAACACAATAACTTGACTCAACCAAATTCTACTATGAGTGTGTGTGTAAGCTCAATTAGGTTATGTTACTAGTTACTTGACCAAGTTCTTCTCCTAAGTGATACTTCCCCTTGCTCCTAGAGGATTGAAATGTACCTACATCCAACTAACACATTCCCATGGTAGTTAGTTATTTAACAAAATATGCTTTCACATAATATTTATAAATATAGTTAGAATATCCAATTCAATAACCATCCATTTCAAATATATGCATTCCATCACATAACTTTAAATGAAATAGCATTCATTCATAATTAATTGATAACAAAGTGTAAGCACATATATTCTCAATCAGAATTCAAAGTACATTCACACATGCAATATTTACCCTACATAGTAATAGTAAATAGGTATCATGATCCCACAATAGTGGTTTACAATTTTGGCCAAACCGACATTAAATTATTATTTTAATTAAAATTTCACATTAGGGAACCTATATAATCTGATAAAATGTGAGGAATTTTGAAGATGATACAACTAGAGTCCTCTCCAATTTTGTTTGTAGATTCTAAAAATATTTTTTTCAATTTTTTTGGAATCAAATAGCACTTCTTTTTCCATCTCCCACTAAAATTGGTTTTTTTCAGAAAACAACATTTTTAAAAAGTGATGCACACCGTATAAGCATAACTTTTTTTCCTTGAAGGATAAAATTCTAATTCTTTCAAACTTAGATTTTTAACTCTGATATCTAGTGCTTCCACTTGGTTAGATAGTTTTTTATTGAATATTTTTTCTTTAATCAAGTTTCAAAGTCAAACCAATTACAATTTAGATATAGCGCAACCGTATAATGCATAAATTTTATTGTATCAATTTTTTTTTTGTTGGATGAAGGACTCCAATATCTAGTGCACTCATATTTTAATTTTTTTTTTTGATAATTTTCTATTTTTCTAGATGTGCAGAATAGAGAACTTCATTTTCGATAAGAAACCTATATTTAATAAAACTTTAAAAACAAATAGATAATAAAACCAACACATATTAAAATTATATTTGTTGGATAGCTTGTTCTGAGGGCTACCTAATACTAGTTGGGTTTGTGAAATCTCCTCTATTTTCATTTTCAAATCGAGCTTCGAAGTGCAAAATTCTGGACAATTTTGGTGCCTCGAGGGTGAAGGTGAAAAAAGGGTGGTTCGGGCAAACCAAGAAAATATGTTCGGTCGATCATAGGTTTGGTCGAACATATGTTCGGCCAAACCACTTTAAAATAAAATAAAAAAATGTATACTAGAGGGGTTCGATTGAACCTGGAAAGCTGGTTTGGCCGAACCCCTTGACATGGATCTTTGTTTTCCCCATTTTTTTTTCCAATTTGTTTTCCAAATTTTTAATAGTTGTATTTTATTATTTTTATATTATAATATATAATATACTTATAATAATATTATAATAATAATATATAATTATTATTAATTATATATTATTATTATAATATTAAAAGTATATAATTAAAAAGTAGAGGGGAGAGAGGGAGAGGGGGTAGGAGGGAGAGACTTGAGAGAGAGAGGGGGGAGTGGGAGAGAGATAAAGGCAAGGCACAAGGGTTTAGGGTCATGGTTAAGGGTGAGGGAGAGAGGAGCCCAAGATGAATTAGTGAGGAGCCTCAAGACAGAGAGAGAGAGGAAGGGTTTTGGCCATAGGGAGCCTCGAGACAAAAGGAGGAGTGAGTGAGTGAGAGAGAGGGCTTAAGGGTTTAAGGCTTAAGGGCAGAGGGCAGGGAGAGAGAGGGGCGGTGGAGAGACTTGAGAGAGAGAGGGGGGAGTGGGAGATAGATAAAGGGTAGGGGGTACAAGGGTTTAGGGTTTAAGGGTTAAGAGTAGAGGCGAGAGAGGGAGAAGGGATAGGAGGGAGAGACTTGAGAGAGAGGGGGAGTGGGAGAGAGATAAAGGGTAGGGGGTACAAGGTTTTAGGGTTCAAGGGTTAAGGGTAGAGGGGAGAGAGGGAGCTCAAGATAGAATTAGTGAGTGAGTGAGAGATAAAGAGAGGGTTTAAGGGTTTTAAGGCTATAGGGGAGCTTGAGACAAAAGGAGTGAGTGAGTGAGTGAGAGAGAGAGGGTTTAAGGGTTTAAGGCTTAAGGGTAGAGAGTACAAGGGTTTAGGGTTTAATCTGGTTAAGGGTAGAGGGGAGAGAGAGAGAGAGACTTAAGAGAGAGAGGGGGAGTGGGAGAGAGATAAAGGGTAGGGGGTACAAGGGTTTAGGGTTTAAGGGTTAAGGGTAGAGGGGAGAGAGGGAGCTTGAGGGTATATAGATTTATGTTTTAAATATATGTGCAATAATTTTATAATTAGATAATACTTAATTTTAAAATTTACATAATTGCCCATGGAGCAATTTGATGGAACAAATATAAGTTGTATATATAATTGTATATAAGATTCTTGAACTTAAGAATTCCATGAAACAAATATAAGTTGTATATAATTGCATAATATCCCATGGAACAATTCGATGGAACAAATAATTTGTATATAATTGTATATAAGATTCTTGAACTTAAGAATTCCATGAAACAAATATAAGTTGTATATAATTAAATGTGAGAGATGATGCTATCAAAGATTCTTGATCTTAAGAATTCCATGGAAAAAATATGTACATATAATTGTAATTTACACAAAATGATTTACAACTATGTACAAGTTACTATAATTTCTCACTTGAACATGTATAGGGTTACAAGTGAACTTGAAAATCATGGATATAATCTAAGTCAAAGATTTTGGTTCAGCCCACTCTTCAATAACATGTAGAATTTTTTGATGATCTTCACTATCTAGTCTCCATTTTCTTCGGCCACGTGCATGTGGAACTACGTGAAGATGTAGGGCGGTAGCAATTATCAAGTGACTATATTGATATACCTTGTTATCAGGTTGATAGTCAACAAAATGAATCCCATGCTGAACAACTTTGACTTGTTTTAGATATGTCCCTTGAACTACAACAGAACCTGCATGGTAAACATGAACCTTCTTAGTAAGACATATGAACATGTACATCATTTTCGTGCTCAAGGTTTGTACAATATATATTTAATGTTTATAACAATCATGCACGCACATGTGAACAAAATGTATATATAATTTTAAATTCAAACTCACCTGTGGGAAATGACATTCCATCACTTGTTTCAGGTTCTGGTAGCTTATTCCTCTCTTTTGTGCAACACAATAAATAATAGCTAACACCTTCGATGTTCCAGGCTTTGCTGTGACTACAAAAACATCTCCTGTACACCAAATTTACACAAAAAATTTCTAAAAAAAAAGAAATGTCTCTAGACTTTAAAGATCATTAACTAGATATATATAATATATAAAAATTATTGAAAACTTACACATGTACCTGTTCTAACCAATCCTGATATATGGTCATAATCAATTGAAATAAAAGGAATGTCTTCAAATCTTTATTCCTCATTTTCACCATATGTTTCTAAAATGACTAGTGGCATTGTATTTCATTTACCAACATATCCAAGTTCTTGGTTGTTACATGCATGATCAGAGTTTCCTACAACGCACTCAGTGCAAAAAAGAGAGTAATCCCTTGTGTTTAATGCCCATCCATGGTGACTATCTAAACTCCCAACACAATGCAAAGATCTTATTTTTTCTACCCTCTTGCATCCATGCATTGATCTTCTGTCCACACCTAGATACATGTACAACAACAAACTTATGTGAAAAAACATGTATATATATATATATAATTTTTAAATTTAAATAAATTCAATTTTTTGAAAATGTAATTTATACATACCCGATATCTCCCAAAATAGTCTATGTGGAATGTGGTGGTTTGTTCTCAAAGATGTGTTGACCACATTTGATGCAAAGTGTTTCTTGCACCATTCAACAACATCATGTGCATTGTCTATACGATCTTCTAGATAACTCATTTGATGTTTTCTTAAAGCTCATTTGATGCAAGCTCCTGCTCCATCATGCTCACCCTTTTCATGCCCACTCTCAAAATAACTCCAAACATGTGGTATTTTGTAGATTTTATGATATCTAAAAAGTGCATAGAATGGTCGTGAAGATTTGAATTGTGCCACACATCCATCTAACCATACAAAATGATTTTCAAATTTTACCACCCTGCTTCACAAATTCTCAAAAAAAATTGTAAAGCAATGTTGGACAAAAAGTGTGTCATGCTCTTTATCATCACTAATATAAAAGTGATATTCTTTCTTTATGGCTCGTTCTTCATCTGTACTCTCAACACCATCCAATTCTGATTGTGCATGTCGATAAAACACATGAACCATAATAATGATTTGCTTTGAAAAGTAATACTCTAATTGAATCTCCTTTTGATGTATGAAGGAGTAATTTTTAGCAAAGTCGACTACTGATAGAACTATTCCAAATGGGAAAGTATCTCTCAATGTTTGGAATTTTCGTGCTTGCCACTTAGCAAAAAAGGCATGCTATATGTATGGTTGTATCAATTTTCAAAAATCTTCCATAAATTTTCCAATAGGAATCTCCTCTTCTACATAGTTCAACCTTGTGGATTCTTTCCCAAAATTTGTTTGCAACTTTACATACTTGTACCTGTGTGTGTAAAATATGTGAATAAACTTAATAAACCACACAATGAATGAAACATTACATTAGAGAATTCAAATAAAATTCTAATCAAATTGAAAAAAATAAACTCTCTAAAAATAGTACTTACCTCTTGCAATTTACTGTCTTTGTTAGGTCATTATCCTCATTTCTTGAAGGAAATTTAGCCAAATTTCCACATGTCTCACAAATTCCTTTTATGTAGTTTATTTGAGGTCCATTTTCATGATCACATAAAATAGCCTTTATGAACAAACTTGCCTATTTAGGAGGTGCAGTTTGAAACCCACAACTTTCTTCTCTCATCTTTCGAAACACCTAATAGTAGAGATCAAATTCAATATGATAACGACAACAACAAGTTTCAAAAAACTTGTTTATCTGAACATAATATGGCTTTAATCTTTGAAATATTGTTTTCCCAATCTTTATATGAGGATATGTATTACAAAAGTTCATATACATCTCAAATTGTGTTATGTCTAGCCAATGTTTGATATGATTTTCATAAATACCAGGTCCAATCCCGTATCTCATAACATCTCTAGTATTTGATGATGGATGAGTCTGATCATGCCAAAAAATTGAGATCAAGTTCATAACAACATCTTCAATCCTGTCAGAATGGGGAGCTCTACACATAATTGTCCAATTTCCTTCTGAACTCTCATCCAAAAACTTTCTTTTTTTCTCATATTTTATTAATGTGGTTCTACTATAACCAATTTCAGCTGAAAGTGCATAAAATTTTCTTTTTCTTGCTATATCTTTATGTACAATAGATGTCAACATCACCCTTCTTGTAGCGGCTTTATCCACTGATCGAGATCCTTTCCCAATGGAATCTAAACCCTTTTTAACATTTTGAGCAATATACTTTGGTAATCCCATGTGTTTCTTCTTATTTGATGTCAAATGTACACCTAACAATTGTAATGACTCTTTCAACTCATTACAAAGAAGTAAACGTGATAACAATTGAGTTTTTTCAAGTGTATCAAGATGATTGATTATTCCATTTACAAATTTAGTTATTGACCTCTTTCTCTTATTATAAGGCTAGTTAGCATAACATTTCAGCTTCTCCATATCCTTTTCAAGTAAATGATCTAAATTTCCAAAAGAAATTTGTTTCATCACCTTTTCAGCTAGTTTTATATGCTTATGCATAGCATAGAAGAAAGTGATCCTGACCCCTCTCCAACATGTATTGTTTGAACTTGGGCCTCCTTCCTATCTTCAAGGTCCATGTGTTCTTCAATGGATTCATTTGATCCAATATCTAGATTTGGCTCGAATTCAACATGAGAACTTCCTGCTTGTTGAGCCCTTTCTACATGTCACATTTTGCAAAGAAAAGTGAGAGATGATTCTATATAAGTGAAGTTTATGTATGCAAGCAAACAAAGTGATAAGACATGATGCTATAAGTGACAAAAGTTTTGAACAACTAGTTTTATATGCTCATCCATACCAGTAGAAGGAAGTGATCCCGACTCCTCTCCAACAAGCATTGTTTGAACTTGTGTCTCCTCCCTAACTTCAAGGTTCATGTGTTCTTCATCGGATTTGTTTGATCCAATATCTAGATTTGGCTCGAATTCCACTTGAGAATTTCCTGCTTGTTTGAATTTACATGCAAGCAAAGAAAGTGAGAGACTATGAGTTATTTACTTGTGGAGTTGAAACAAATAAAATCAAATATTCTTAAACTTAAGAATTCCATGGAACAAAAACAATTGGAAATAGATGATAAGCAATTTAGGTAATGTCTATGCAAGATGGCTATTTTTTAGTATTAAAGTTTCCAAGTTAAATCTAACATGGTTTTCATAAAAGGCATGCATATTTATAAGCAAAACAAATTGAGGTGTTAATAAAATTCCTAAACACACACTTGAGAGAGAGAGAGAGAGAGAGAGAAGAAACAAGCATGTGCACCTTGTTTCTTTCTATGATAATTTTCCAAGTTTTGTTCATACCTCTTTTGTTCTTCTTTTGACAATTTTCGTTGAGCCACATTTTTTCTTTTTCTTTGTTGTCCCATTTTCTTCTTCAAGTTAAATATGTCTCTAAAATCCGTGAGCTCCAACTGATATAAATGCGAATTAATCTTGCAATTTGATATGGAATAATGAAAAAAAAGCTTGTATCTATATGCATAGGGGGAAAAAATTATTCTAGTGTATGGAATAACTACATCCTAGATCATTAAATGAATCAAGTGGTAATCAAACAAGTTATTTCATTGTGGAGTTTGTTGTTTTTTAATGTATAGATATGCAAAATATATCTTAAAGTAATTTTAGAATTTTGTTACTTGTCAAAAATACAATAGAGGTATAATTTGAATTGAATTTTCTTAATGTTTTAAAGAATAATTTTTTTGTATAATTTAATAATGGTGTAGATTAAGAGATTTATGAAATAATTTAACATAAATTTTTTATAACTTAGAGGGAAAGTGTTTGAAGGATGGTATATAATTATAAAAGGAATGTTCCTACCTCTTCTTTATAATTATATTTTTATAACTCGTTTATAAAATATCATTAGTCTAGTTGAGCTTGAGAGTCATTTATTTTATAATTTTTGACTTCTTACTATAAAATTCAATGGGTGTGGGTGCAAATTATTTATTGTGGTCAACATGAATGAACTTAATTATAAAGTGGCATGTTCATTTCCTAAAATTCCACTAGAGATCAAATGTATATCATATAAACATGTAAACATAAGCAAACACATACATACATGTAAATAGATTCAATGTATACACATGCAACATGTTATAAGCAAAGAGACAAATGTATGTATATAAGAAAATAGCCAAATGTCTATATATAAGCAAAGATCATCAAATGTCGAATACTAAAAATCATCATATAAGCAAATAGCCAAATGTATGTATATAAGCAAAGAGCCAAATGTATGTCTATAAGCAAAGATCATCAAATGTTCAATACTAAAGATCATCATATAAGCAAATACATGTAGTAAAGATCATACATCTAGTGCAGGGCCTAATATGAATGTCGACTCCTAGTCGAACGACCATTTGAATGAGAACAATCCTGCTCTGATGGATGTGCTGAGCCCTACAAATAAAAATGTGTACAAAATGTGTTAAATACATATAATTTATATTAAATAAAATTTATGAAAGTTAAATTTTTAAGAATGTACTTGTATATTTTTAAATATCTATCTAGATCTATGTGCATACATATGCATGTACATATACATGTGTATATATAAAAATTTAAAACTCACATGTCCATTGGCAGCAAATTCATCCACAGAGTCACGTCGATGTACATGATCTGGAGGAACAAGGCTAGGAGTGACATGAGGTATGTCCACCTACAATATATATACATATATTAGTACATGAATATCTCTAAGTTAAAACTAAAATTTAAAAAATAATTAAGAAGGAATTGAAACATGCACATGCACACATACATGCACATCATTTGATATCGGATGACCTAAGTCCTTTGAAACAGACACCTCCACCATATCAACTATACGGTCAAGCGACAAATCAACATCTACATCCCTCTGATCTATCCCATGTCGTACCATAAATGATGAAGGAAGAGGACTATGTAGGTGAGATGGTATTGGTGATGACAAAACAAAACCAATCAACAAGTTAGTAAAACCCATAGTCTGTGCAGCTGTTAAATGATCTATAGGTGGATCCGGACGTGCACTAGTGCTGGGCTGAGAGTGATGGGATCCTGGAACTGAACAACCTCTGCATCTCAAATGATCTCTAATATGCTCTATACTGATCCCATTGTCTGATGCAATGTGGGAATATGCCTCCAACAGGTCCTTAGCCAAACAATGCAGAGTCCTGCGTGCCATATCTCCTGTCAGTGCATCAAGCTGTGTAGGAGTAGGGATGCTAACTGCTATAAAATGATCCATGGTGGTCCACTATGCTGAAAATGGCGTGGATCAGGAATGTTTGGACATCAAATACTGACCTACATGATCATCAGATATCCTAGTGGTGGCAACCGCAATGTCACCTACACTGTCAATTGCTTCCTTTTGGGAAGCAATGACAACCTCATCTACTATGGGGACTAGAGCTGGGGTGAGAGCAGGAGACCTCTCACCAACCAATACCCTAAACACTGGGGGTGGTCTATCTACTCGATGATAGGTGGGCCTATCAGCAATCCTGCCACGCCCCTGACCAGCATATGGTGGAATGTCCAAGTCATTGAATTTGAGGCCCAAATGGACCTCAACATACAACTACTGAACAAAATACAATGGAATCTGGTCATTGTTTGGGTATAGACCATGTGCTGCAAGAAATCGTGGGTAGATCAATGAGGCCATAACATGCTTGACACATCTAGTGACTTGGTATCCCCTAACCTTACACACATTTTGATAAAATGGAAAACAAGTGGCTTTTATCATTTCTTTGATCACACTATCCTTTATTTTTTAAGGGGAATGTCACCATGTACTTCTTCCTACATGTGGGAAAGAATAATAGCTACTCTATCTAGGGAATATGCACTAGTCCTCTCAAGTTCATCTTTTAGTTTTTCTAGACTATGCAATATTAACATGCATGGTTCAGTATATATCACCATGTTTGCACCCTGTGCTAATGAATCTCTCAATTTTTTAATCTCATTAGTGATATTTCCAAACAAATTTTCTGTAGGTGGAACATCTTCATTTTCCATGTTATATATGTATGTACACCTAAAGGAGCAATGAGACCTTGGTAAATAATATATCTAGATATAGAGAATATATTTATCTAAAACAGTTCTAATAATTCATCTACTCATCAATAATATTTTCATACCATTAACAAAAAAACATTCAACATCTATCTAGTTTTTAATAATCAAAACATTCAAATTACTATATTGCACACAAAACATAATCTAAAACAGTTCTAAATTTTAAATTTACAAGTGTGCACTCTAGTACAAAATGTGCCATTAAAGACTTAAAAAATATTGATAAAGGTTGCATCTAAGATTTATTTCCTACAACTAGTAATAAAGGGAAAGCATCATTACTTAACATTGGTGGTCATGTAAAATCAATTTAGTCATTATTGAAGGTACAAATAAGAGAAGAAAATGAGAGAGATGATATAAGCTTGTAAATATGATTTCTAAATTATTGAAGCAATATTTTGATAAGGAGGAAACCAAAAAATTAGAAATAAACTTCCTCATATCCATTATAAACAAAATCTGATAGGAGGAAGGGACACATGCACATAATATTTATCATGAAAGTTACCATACAATGTACAAGAACATGATACTAAGGAACAAAGGTTTCTTATAAGTACACAACAAACCTAGATGAAGATTTAACCCTAGTACAAAAAGAAAGAAATAACGAAAGAATAGGAGAAAATGACTTGATTTAATCTTTGTACATATTTTTTCTATTACCTCAAATCTTATAGATAATATAAAATCCACCATGTGAAAATATGGTTATATTTACTCATTTAAAGATAATATTTAATAATTATTTTATTACTCTTATTTTTATAAATTTCTTGGATATATTATAGTAAAATAAATCAACTCTTACATTTTTTAAAATTTAAAAGTTGCCTATACAAATTCCACAACTAGATATAATGTACTAGAGCTTTCTATAATGATGCACAATGATCAATCCTTGATGTTCCAAATCTTTGTGTGGGTATTTTACTTCATCCCACCATCTTCTTTAGTTTTCATGATCTAGGTAGGTATTCCTAACGAACCTAGGAATTATCCCTTGTTGACCCATCTTATTTCAACCTTTATTTTGTTGATGATTATAATTGAAACTCTTATTTTTAAATTTTATGCAATAATGAATACCTATAACACTTGGTGAAACTAACAAACCAAAACTAAGATTGTTCCTCTTCCTTTATCTAATCCTAGTATTTCATGTTGACTTCTTGTATTCCTTTAAGAACACTAAAGAGTATAATAGTATAAAAGAACTTTAGTTTATAATATTTCTCTTTGGGATATTATTTAAACTTCACCTTAATATTATGAGTTTCTTCATAATTCTATACAAAAGATCCATATTCCCTCTTCTACTAAGCCTATTGAAATAGTTTCCCAAATTGGGTGTATTATATACTAACATTATGGAGATTACATTTCTTCCATCTAAAATTCTCTTCAATGTGGTTTAATAGAAGATTATTTATCTTCTAATCATTTTTGGTACTAAACCTATATGAGCATTAAGTATACATTGATTGAAAATAGTTTTTTAATCTTAATATTTGTAGTCATTAATTCCTAAAATGTATTTTTGTTTATACTTCTAATCTTCCTCTTCCTAAATTTTCTATTAAAGGTTTTGTTATTATTGGATGAGATCCTTTGGGAACTATTATTTTCTTATCTAGAATCAAGCCCTATTTCGCTTCACTTGTTATTCCATGTTATGATAGAGAATAAATTTCTTATTATAAACTCCTTCACGAAAAACCTTCGATTCATGCAATAGGGATTGTTCCATCTAACTGGACACCAATATTGTAAAGTTTTTTATATGGAAGTAAAACTTTCATGATTACATTAGATAATGATCTATTGTATTATT
>VDFB02272663.1:0-64262 GCA_007258455.2 Sequoia sempervirens
GCTTCCACTATCACGTGGTTGGCCTTGTTAAGTAGAGAATATTAAACTATACTCAAAACAAAGAGAAGCTCAATAAGGTAATGCACTTTTCAATATAAGAAATGCATCGTTTGAAGCATCAAACCAATATGCAGTCTGTATGTATGATCAGCCGTCAGTCTCCGCAATGGTACATTTCCACGAATATATTTTTTTTTTAAAATTTGCTTCTTCGTCGCAATTTCGACGACAACCACAGACGAACCAACAAAAAGGCTCGATGAAGTTGCTATAGCTATGATGACAATTTCATCATAACTCCCTACCCATTTCATTGCCCTTCCGACAATATTTCGGCGTTGCTAGCACGCTACTCACTACCCATTTCGTCGCACTTTTGATGAACTTTTGGTGTTCTTCCGACGCTACTCCTTGCTAATTTCATCGCAAAGTTGAAAAACTTTTGGTGTTGTTTCGACGCTACCACTTGCCTATTTCGTCACACTTTCGATGAACTTTTGGTGTTCTTCCGACGTTGCTCCTTGCTAATTTCGTCGCAAAGTCGATGAACTTTTGGTGTTGTTTCGACGCTACTACTTGCCTATTTCGTCGCGCTTTCGACAAAATTTTGGTGTTCTTTCGACGCTACTACTTGAGTATTTCGTCGCAATTTTGATGAACGTCTTTTTTTGTTTCCATGCTTCTGCCTGCCCATTTCATCAAACTGGTGACGAACTTCTGGTGTAATTCATCGGTGGATAAACAAAGTTTTTGTCGATATCCCAATGAAATCTTGAGGTATTTCACTATGCCGTTGATCGACGATTCTTCACTGTTATTTTGACGTTTAGTTTGTCGTCGGCCTTGCGACGAAAAAAATACGACGGAAATATTTTCGCCATTGCGTCGCTCTTCCGACAAAGATTTGTCGAACAACCGACGAACGCCCGTCAGAAAATGGTGTCAAATCCAGTAGTGTGAGGCTATCATTGATTTTGTTGTCTTGGCCATTTTGGATTATAATTAGAACCCTAAAAAAAAATTTGTGTCTAAGGTTTTGGCTGCTTGTTCCAATTTGGCTGAGCTTGTAGCCATTGTTGAGGATTTTTCCACTGGTTTTTATTTGCTTGCTAGGGATGAGAGTTCCAAGAAGATTTTTTTATTCCTAATAGGAAAGGATGAAGTAAAGTTAAGGGGGTCTTGTGGCATACATTTCCTTTTTTTCCATGGCCTCCTTTGCGCTATATAAAAGAGATGTCCATCATCTCCTTCAATTAGTTGAAAATCAGGTTTCTCAACTTTATCTTGCTAGATACTTGCCACTCTTTTGTATTTACAATTTTCCTTTCTCTATCTATAGCTTGGGTCCAATATTCAGTGAGCATAGCCTCAACTTCCTCCTACTTCTTCTTAATATGGAGATTATCCAAATGGGTTTCCAAATGACTAATGATATCCTCTTTCATGTTGGATAATAGATTGCTTAGCTCTATTTTTGAAACCCCTATAGAAGATTTACCAATTGCAAATGTCTTATCTCCTCTTGGAATTTTAGTAAAGGTCCTAGAATAATTCCTAAGACCTTACATATATCTTGGAATGGTATCTGTGAAATATCTCCCTGTCCAATCAGGTCCCCTACAATAGTCCTGATACTTCTCTAGAAACAGTGTCTTCATAGTGTCCCAATCAGGAACAACATCCTTACCCAATCCCATGAACCACCTTAGCGTTGCATCCTTTAGATTTTTCAGGAAGAGTTTGAGTCTATGAGAATCAAAAATATAATCATAGCTTCTGCATAGGACATAAAATTCAAACAGAAATGTATATGGGTCCTCAATCATTAACCCATAAAAGACTGGTAAGGGTGAAGGAGGAATATTCTTTAGTTGTTTAGCCCTTCGTTGGTCAGTGATGAGGAACTCAAACATTGGTCATTCAATATCATCATCTGCTGCATCACCCATGGTGCAGTATGTTCCTTCTATACGTTTGCTAGATGTTGGTGATAAGTAAATTTCTTCTTTAGTATTACCTTCGCTCTAAGCATTAGATTCACTAATCACAATTGTAGCTTCATGGCATGTTAATGGAAGGAATCTACCCAAGGGGTCTCTCTACCTCTGCACACATGAAATATGGCTTTATAACATAGTGGTCTTGTACAATGTTAGTGTATCTCCGGTGTTGGAAATATATTATATCTAACAGTCCTAATGTTGGAAAGGGAAATTAACTATGAAATCTATAAAAAAAAGTCTATGAACATAGCACCATCCCCGACAACAGTGCCACAGCTATAGAGTCTAAGCTAATTCCTTGTAAAATTGGTAGAACCTACTCAATTCAGAGGTTTAACTAACTAAATAGTCCACTCAACATTGCTCAAGACTACATTAAATTTTCAACCCAAGGATCATAAGCTTATGATGGTGTAGCATTATATATGCCTTTAAGGACTTAAAACTACTTAAAATATGCTACTCAAGTTATTCTACTTGTTTGAAATTCATAGAATTGCAAAATAGTAAAAGACATAACTAGAACTAGTAGCTAATGGGTACCTACAACTTAGACTGTAAATGAACTGTTACTAATAAAAACTAATGACTCATCTAAACTATCCTCTAGAGTATTACTGGTTAACCATTACATGCATATTCCTAAGCATTCATTGACAATAAGCAAGATATGAGATTCCAATTACTTGCATAAAACTCATGAGCAATAATAAACTAAAAGTAATTAATTAAATAGAAATGAAAGTGAAGTGAGGAACAGTACCTTGAGTGGCCTACTCAAGTGGTTGTTCTCACTCTAATTGAACCCAAATCTAGCTAATATATTATATGTATTCCATCAAATTAACTCCATTCATTGCATATCATCATGAAATATTTACAAAATATCTCTTTACAGATTGTACTCAATCATTTTGAATATTCCCCATATCTTGGAACTAAAAGTAATTGATAACATAAAATAGAAAAACCAACTAACTACTCAATGGATTCAACTAACAACTATATACAAGTTGAGGGAATCTTATTCAAAGTAACAACTAACTAAAATCATTAAATCCACTCCCAAATATTTAGAGCGTAGAGTTAAGACTAACTTATTCAACCTATAACTAAAAAAGGAAAAGAATCCTAATAGGACTAAGACTTTGTCACAACAGAATTGTATGTAAACATACAAACAATTGTCCAAATCCCATAAGTGAAGGAGACCTCTTCTTCAATGTTTATTAACTAGTTATAATAACACCATGTCCAACTTTCATCGAATACCTTTAATCAACAGTCACCATGTTCAATCTAATTTGGAGCTCCCTTTCCTTGTTGTCCAGTGTTCCTTTTTCTATGGGTTCATCCTGCAACTGTTTTATGTCTCAATTCCTCTTTTGCTACAAACAATTTAGTTCTACAAAACATGTACACAAGGATAACTATCATAATTAAATCATAGGATTCCATCAACATTCCATACATATCTTCATACAAATCATTCAATACTAATATATTATAACCATAATTCCATCATCATATTTTAAGTTTGAGTCTGCATAATGGATATGAAAGGATAATATAATGTAGGATTATTTTTTTTAAAGTTTATCTAAAAGTATCTCAAGATATGCATAAAACAATAGAAAATAAGCTATTATCTGAACCTATCAGAAACCACAAAAGATCTAACAAGATATTTTTTCAGGATAAATTACAATGGTCATGAGTCATTCAACATGCAAACAATATTGGAAAATGGATGAGAGATAACAAGAGTAGGTATGCAAGAGTTACTTTGGGGAACCTTGAAGACAAGACCATGCTACTAAGGAACAAGAAGTTCCTTAGAGGTACACAAATATACCTTAACAAAGATCTAACCATAATACAAAATGAAGAAAGATGAAAAGGGTGGGAAAAATTAAAGGAAACAAGAAATGAAGGAAAACATGTTTGGTTACAAAATGGAAATGCTCAAGTTAGTGACAAAATCACACACCATAAATAGGAACTTGACACCCTAGAAATATTTTTGAATGGTGAGCTAGAACTATAGAGGTTAGCCATGGAGAAGAGGACCTAGTTTGTGACCCATAGTAGAAGGAAAAGACATTATGATCCTTATGAAGACTCATAAGCATAAAGGATATAAAATCCAAACATTTGAAGGATATAAAAAAATCAATTTGGAATGAGAGAATAGATATATAGTGGCAAAGGACATGGTGGAGTTGAAATTCTAATTAAAGAAATATGGTATAAAAATAGTGCATATGGTTGAAAATAATAGAAAATCAAGCTATAAAAAGGGTTGCAGCTTGCCACTTCACTCCAAGAGGCTCCAAATCATATATAAAAAGGAGTCTAGATCATGAAGACCTTTTTGCTTCATGTTAGAATTTTTCGCCACAGCTCAATTGGTGGAGCAGGCTAAACATTGTTATATCTTAAGGTGAAATTACATATTATATTTAAGTGTTGTTTGCATCATGTTCATTGTTTGTCAAGTGACATTTGTGCATTAAAAAGAAGAAACTAAGTTTCAGAAGTGTTATTCAATGATTCAAGATTAAATGAAGTAGAAAATTGAGCATATAAACAACAGAGCATTTCAAATGCTTTCTTTATTTCATGAAATGATTCATAATTACATAGCTTTATTTGATTGCAAGAATCCAAATGATAATACAATATTGCATTGAAATGCATTTTTCTTTTTGAATGAAAAGCATAAAGTGAAATCAAATATCCACACAAGTTGTGGATGTGATTGTCACAGTGCATAACTAATACCACACTACACTATGGAAGATGCGAAAGAAGAAATCTCATAAGTAATGACATAATCATCATTGCATGATTGGCCAATGGTCAACGCTGAATGGTGCACCTTTGTCTACTCGAGCTCCGGTTGACCTGTAATAGAAAAGAGGGGGATGCCAGAGGATCTGATTATGAAGATACCTATATTAATCACTAACAATAATGCAGTCTGTTGTTAATCATACACTAAAAAATTCAAGAAATGAGTTGAAGGAGAAACATCAGTGTGATCATTTTACTTTTATTCTAACATTGTTTGTTTCCTTGTGCAGGTATAGGGAAAGTCATGATGTTGTTTATTATTCGAAGACCAAGCATGTGGAGAAAAACGGGCTCCCATAAGGGTAGAGCTCATCATGTTGCCCTTATCCATTACAAGTGGGCTGATAAAGAGATAGTGATTACATCATCATATTCAAGAAAAGAAATGATATACAACTGAAAGAGTTAAACAGAGTTATCTATCAAGCTATCAAACCAACTGTGCATTCATAATGATCAAGTTAATGCTTTCTGAAAGCTACAAATGAACAGTGAGTTTAATTCGCTCAATCATCTTAATTGAGTAGATTTATATCAAACGTTGTTGTATGGTTCACGTTCTTTTACTACAGTGTTATTTTTTCATCATGGTCAGATGTCATGCAAGGTTCAGTTCATCAGTGTTCTTTCTCACGACCAAGGATAGTGAACAGGCATATATTTTGCCTTAATGAAGAGATTTGTTTTAATTTTCATCTTAGAGGAATATAATTGTTTCAGATCCATGGAACAACTTTGTTAGAAATGAAGCATAAAAATGCATGAAGAGTTCCAGATATAAGTAGTTCAGTCATTCATATGGTGGAACAATCAAGACTCAATCTTTTGGCTGACAGTGAAATGTAATAATTTGGGGTACACTGTTTCTTAAGTTTTGTTTCATTATTTATCATGTGTTCAAATGGAGATATGGTAGGAGTATGAAAGAACAAACGATGCATTCAGATGATAAATCAAATAGTCAGTTCTAGTTTGGCTGAGGGTGCAAATACAACATTAAGAATTACAATGTGAAATGATTGTTCCAGAAGGAAACAACATGGAGGATAGTAAAATAATACAAACAAAAGATACGTTTCCAGAATTCATGAATATGTGGAGGATGTTCAACATAAAAGAATTCAAAGGTACAGAGATGTGAAGATAACTCTACAAAATGCAACAAATGCAGATTTATGAAGAGGTCTAAGAGTAGAATTGAAGGTTTGGTGTAGTTTTAAATGCATGGTTTTAAAGACAAATGAGGTTGTCTTTATAGCTGTCAGCATACCCCAAAAGTGTGTTCTCATAATATTGTGTACCCAAGTGGGGTTTTAGTAAAGCAACAAAGTTTACACAATGTTCTCATGATTGGAGTTGAAGTACAAAAGAGATCTCATCAAGATACAGTTTACCCATGAGAGGGTTTGAGCTAAAGTACAATTTTTTTTCCATATATCCACATCATGTTGCTATAGGAAAAAAACAAAATGCAGAAATACCATGTGAATCAGGTCCAAATTCTTGCGCATACAATTTTTTATTGTTTTTTTCATATACCCACAATTGATTTCAAATTTACATATGGAGATCACAATTTTTAGAAAATACATGGACCTCTAAATAAATTCAGTGTTTCTTCATTACTATCGGCATACCCACTTTGGGGTTTCAAGTCAAGTGCACAAATTTTCATCATTTCCAGTTTACCCATATGGGTATTTTTTCTCAGAACAACAGGTTAAATGTTTTATCATATGGGAGTTTTCAGACAAATGATCAGTATTTCTTCTAGATATCAAGTACTCATATGGAGGAGATTAAAGTTTCATAATAACAAAAGAAAAGCAAGATTTTTCTTGACTACACAAAGTCTTTTCCAAAAAGCCACATTGGGGTTTTGAAACACAATTCTTAATATTTCAATTTTAAGTTTACCCATGAAGGGTTTGATAGGGTTTTCAACAAAATTTCAAATAAAAGCACCAGCCATGATGGGCCGAGCTTTAGAAATAGAGAATTCTAGTTTTCATTCATTTTTCATGACACCCATGAAGGGATTTGTCCTCAAATATACAAAAATGTGAGAATCTTGTTTTGGGTCGAACCCAAAGGATTTAAAAATGTATTTCTTGAGATACATATGGTGTGGCCTGTGTAATGGCCATAAATTTACAAATAAAAGATGAGCTTTCATGAGCTTTTTTTTTTGCATAGGGATGTAAACATCAACAAGAAAAAAGACTTACCATTGTTGCTTGTGGGAGATAAGATGGCCGCAGCCAAAACATTCATAGAAGGCTCCAAATTTAAAAACTTTCACCATGGCGGTTGGAGGAAGACACCAAGATCCTAAGCTCAAGGCTCGACCTCTCTTAAGTGAGCACAAAAAAAGAAACAAATGCATTATAGGCTACCTTAGTTGCGGCCACAAGACCAAGAAGCTCAAGAGGTAAAGTCTCAAAAGCTACAAAGAAGAAGCTCACCTTGTGCACAGTAAAAAACAATAACCCACAAGCAAGCTCTCTCATGGAGCTCGAGTTCATGCCCATACAAGATGACCAAGAAGGATAGAGCCATGAGAACGTAAAAGAAGGTCAAGAAAAAAGAATGAACAGGTCGCGGCCTTAATAACCCTTATTTGATTTTGGAATGAAGTGAAAAGCCATGATAATTCAGAAACCAAGCTTACCCATTGAAGAACTCGACTATCTAAAAGCAAGAGTGAAGTTTCTCAAAGCACATGAGCTCAGACTAAGCTCAATCATGGCAGTGTGCTCTCTCAGGCAAAGCTCCATGCTTTTGAAATGATGAATGCAAAATGAAATCATTTTAGGGTTTGGTTTCTTTTGTTCATGCCCTAATTTGAGCTGACATTATGATTATCCAGAATATTCACCTTTATTATTAGCATGGAAAATTTGAATTAGGGTTATTCTTGCATTGTGATTTATTAAAATCTGAAGCTAATGTTTGTTGGCTGAGTTTCATATGCCTAAGTCAAGCTTTAAGGAGTGATGGAGTTATTTTCCTAGGGCTTAGGGTTATTTGTTATTGAAAGGAGGCAGTGGACTTAAGGAAATTTGTGATTGATAATGCCTTTTCCTTAGTGTTATTGTTTTTGAGAGAAAACAATGAGAGTACAATGTTGAATATCTTATGACCTAGGGGTGATTTTTGATCACTTTGGCTTTTGTATTTTCAGAGAAATCAATTGTCTACTCAGGGTTTTTGTTTTAATTGATTTTAGAGAAATCAATTAGAGATGTCGATACGAGAAAGTGATATGCATTGATATTTTATGACTTTTTAAGGAAAAAAATCAAAGTATTGTATTGGTGAGATAAGATGTAATTCTTTTGCAAAAGATTTTCCAATCTTTTAATTGCAAGAATCACAATTATAAAATCTACAATCATGTAAAGCAAAATCATGAGGCAATCTTTTATAAATTGTTTTATGATTTCTTGCTATTTTTAGCAGATTGATATTGAATTTTTCCTCTTGGTCGATTTTAAGCTTTATTTTTTAGAGATAAGGTGTTTTTTTGGCTTTTAAAGAAAATTCAGCCTATTTTTAGAGGCTTTACAGTTTGATCATAAAAACAGTGTGTTTTTTCTGCTTTTATGCAGTTTTTGGGACAGTTTGAAGCTTTTTTCCTTGAGCTTTTTTGTGAGCTCGAATTAGGGTTTCTTGAGAGATATATTTTTGAAAAGACTTAGTCTTTTTCTCTTCTTCTCAATTCAGGATACAGTTTCTTGCTCATAGACATTGTTGAGTTTGAAAACTTTTTTGTACTCAGTTTTGAGAGTTTCACTCGATCTAATTAAAAACAACGTTCCTATCTCCAATTTCTATCTCAACTTGCAATTTTAGTATGATATTGATGTTGTGATCTTTTTTACAGATCCTCTTTATGTCTTGAGTATTGCATATCATCGATACAGAAAGTTCATTGTTGTAGGTTGCATGCTGTGTTTATTTCTGAACCTTCATGCAAATCAATTTTGCACTATTGTCCATGAGGGATTGTGAATTCATTGTTGTTTTTTTTTTTCTTAAGATCGTTTGTGAGAGAAATATTAGATTGTTTTTGTGAGAGAAATTATCAAAGTTATTGTTAAGTTTTGTGGACCATAGGTTGTAGGTTTTATTTTTAAAGTTATCTTTCTAACTCTTTTCTTTAGAGATATTTAGAAAATAATCAATCATTCAGAGAACCAGCTCACTCTAGAGATTCCTTCTTCATTCAGATCATCCACATCTGAAGAATGTTTCCATGTTTCAGTAGATTGCTAAATTTTGCATTCAGCAAGGTGCAAATCTAATTAACAGTTTTTGGCATGCCCGGTGAGACTTTGAAAGCTATTTTCAGAGAATTTTTTATATTTATAGTTTGTTGTTTGGTGTATGTAGTATATTTTTCCAACCTTTTGGAGGCCATTACAATATACCTAGCGACTCTGGTTTTGTTTTTGCATGCTAGTGGAGCCCACGCATGAGAAAGATACAGACAAGTTCAAGTTCTGCACCCTTCAAGTATCGAGAGTTTTCCCCATCACGAAGAAGAGGCAGGACAACAAGGAGGCTTTTTGAAGCACCCACGAGATCGAAGTCAACACCTCCTATTTTTAGTTCCTTGGTGTTATCACCAGGAGTTCCAGTTCCAATCTCACAATTATCGCCAATGGTAGTGCCAAGGCAGCACCCATTCACACCTTTCAATGGAGGCAGTCCGTTAGATATCAATCAACATGATGACATCCCAGTTGCAGCCCTTCGAAGTCTACCGTATTTCACCGAGGAGGATTTCACCACACTAGTCGAACACATCTGTGACGTAGCCACATTATGCTCGGTGCACAATATCACACAGGAGAACATCGTGCTAAGGTTGTTGGCTGTGTCACTCAAAGGCAAGGCATTACAGTGATTCAGAGGCCTCACAGCCAATTCAATCGCGACATGGGATGATTTAGGTAATGGTTTATATCAACATTTTGCTGATAAATCTGACAACTTGTCTTTATTAGAGTAGTTGAGCAACATTCAGAGGGTGCGACATGAGCACTTGGTTGACTTCAATTACCAATTTCAGAGAACCTGGGATAGGATTTCTGCAACGGTAAAACCTTTACCAGCACATGCTTTTTTGTTTTACTTAAAAGCTTTAAATAGTAAAATTGCAGTCATGACTTAGTCTATGGGTGGGCTTACACTTACTAATGCCTACAATATAGCCATTAACACTAAAAACTACCTCATCCAAGCTGGAGACATAGCTCATAGACCTCCTATGCCTTTGTTTCTAGAAATACAACCACCTATCCCTATTGTTGTACCTCCTTTGGTTGTTGTCCCACCTGTTCCAGCAATAGGATATCATAACACAGCCCAAGAGGTCGTTGCCCCAGCCCCAAATTAGGAGATGCAAAAAATTAAAAGCCTATTAAATACCTTTGGGAATGATCTCGTGACTATTAAAAAGAATGTTGGCCAAGAACATAAGCCTTATTAAACTCTTTATCAACAAAACCAGCAAAATAGACCCGCTTTTCAAAATGATTATCAAGCCCAAAGAAGGAATTTTAACCCTAGGCCATTCACGCCATACAATCTGAAGGTAGCTAGTTCATTAAAGGAACTTGTGCTACAAAATAATGTTTCCCATGATTGCAATTGGTGTTATCCGTGCAATCAGCCCCATAACCAATCAGTCTGCGCTAATGGAATGAGAAATCAGGCTTTAATGGTTTAAAATAACTATGCTAGTTCAGAAACTGTTGCAGATCATAATCAAGAATAGCAAGATAACATGGAAGTTACCTTGCCGAACTAGAAGAGCTCTAAATTATGTGGCGTGAATGGCCAAAGTTAGAAAAATTCTCCTATTTCGGCTAATACTAGGTCAAAAAAGAGAGCTATGGATCTAGGACAGCAAGCTGGAAGTTCACAGTAGCAGCCTATAATTAGTAAGTAGCCTATGTCATCAGATGTTAATGCTACCACGCAACCTAAAATGCAGATTATGTAAAGAGGCCAGGAGATACCTAGCAAGGAACAGTCAAAAATGCATTCTCACCCTTTACAGAGGCAAAACGATGATGTTGTCACAAAAAACCTACAGAAGGTAAATTCTTCATCATTCAATATTATTGAGCATCTCAAGAAAGCCACTATTATCCTGTTAGTATTAGATGTTTTACAACTTCCATGGTAGAAAGGTTTACTGCAGAGTGTGTTGGCTGACTTGTCTATTTCTAGCAATGCTAATCAAGGAGTTGTGAAGGTCATGCTTGCAAATGACCTGGAGGATAAAAATGAACAGTAAAGGAAAGAGGTAAAGCCCCCTCCATTCTATTTAAGTCTAATTATTGACGATAAAATTGTTCATAACTATATGGTTGATTCTAGTGCCAGTAGTTCAGTCATGCCTAAGAGTTTAGTTGATAAGTCAGGTCTTGTTTATGAGTCTAATCCTCAGAAAGGTGTAGTGCAATTAGATGGGTCTGTTGTTAAAACTGTCGGTATTATCAAAAATTTAGCTCTTACCTTACACGCATCCCCAATTTTTTCTATTCATCGGGACATACATGTCATTGACTTACCGCCACACTTTTCCATTTGTCTTTCAAGGGATTTTATAGCCAAGTTGGGTGGGTTTTTGTCTTCTGATTGGTCTCATTTGTTTTTTAGAACAAGGTATGGTACGAAAGTGACCATAAAGTCTGAGCCTCTCACCAAGGACCATATAAAACCATACTCACCAAATCCTATAAATGCTAACCTCTACGCCACCTCTACACTGGAGGAGCAAACCATGACCTCAAACTGTAGCACCCATGTAGACAATATCAATCTAGCTGAATGGGTAGCCGAAGATCACGAGCTTGATCCATTGTAGCACATAGATGACATAGGATTAGGAGTCTATATGATTCGAGATCCTGATTATGATATGCCTAATCTTTGTAAAGAGGAAGAACCGTCTACAGAAACAGGGAATGAGCTTTGGAAGATTTATTTCGATGGTTCGAGAAGCAGTGTTGGTGCCGGTGGTGGGTCTATGTTCATATCACCTCGAGGAGATAAATACTTTTCAACTTGTAGGTTTTCTTTCAGTTGTTCAAATAATATAGCCAAGTATGAAGCATTGGTGCATGGCCTGGAATGGGCCCACAAATGAGGTATTAAATGCTTGCAAGTTTATGGTGATTCAAAATTAATTGTAAATCAGGTCAAAAATTTAAATGTTGCCAAGAATGATTTTCTCAAGAAATATAAACATCGTGTATGGGATTTAATGGAGGATTTTGATGCTTTTAATATCATGTCAATTCCTCATAATCAAAATAAGCATGCTGACATGATCGTTGCCATAGGAGTTGTTATCACCTAGAAATGCACCCTATGCAAAGTTGTAAAATTGAGCTTTCTAGTGAAACATTGGATCACTCCAAGGCTGTGGGTCACCTGAGATTGGAGTGAACCTCCGGAGAAGGTCGGCTTCCTTTGGGTGTCACCTAAACTAGCAATTCTATGAAGGTAAAAGGAGAAGGAATGCATACAAATAATGAAACTAAACTGAACTATTCCTATGGTGATACACCAAGCTAATAAGAAATCATGAAACAGACACAGGAAAAGCATACACTGGAAAGCAAAAGATAGCATTTTCACTTACTTAACATAACCCCTTTAAACTCATGCACTATTCTTAACAGGCTTTCTTTATATGCATATCTTAGGAAGGAAAGATGAATTTCACAACCTTAGGTATGAATACAAATTTTAGAAAGACATAGCTAAGAACTTGCATAGTCTAAAATACAGAAATGAGAGTAATACAAACATTAACAGTAGCTTCCCAGGTAAACTCTGTGTTATATTCCAGATTCTAGTTGAGTTACAAAACATACATTTAGTCGAGAAAGGATTCATAAAAATCACTAACTCTTTTGAATGCACAATCTGAACTACCTACAAAAAGGCAAAAAAAATGCCTTATATACACCAGTGTGTCGGCCCCTTAGGGCTTACAAAAATATTGGGCTCAGAAAGATCTATCCTCAAATCTTTTGATTGAAATTAATGTTGCAGCCTGCGTGTCCCTGCTGTGTGTTTTGGTGAAGAGCAACTGCCTGGAGAAACCCCCTTAGATCTTTTGAAGCTACCTAAAGTATTTACTTCTGGTCCTTGTGTCCACCTATTGAATCCCCCTGTTGAATGCCTTGAATGCTCTTGAGTCCAAAATAGATACACGTTGATTCACATTCTGTTGATTCTCTTGGCACTGGTCAAGCTGCCAACGATTCACCTGTAGCTCCCCTTGATTGGCTGGGCACACTACACACAGACTCTCAAGTGGTCAAAAACTTCTCTTGTTGAATTGCATGTTGGTGAGACACTAATCGTGTCTCCCTAATGTGATTAAATCTTCTTGCAACCATTGGCATAACATGGAGTTGTCGCTGAGAGCTCTTAGTGAGCCAAAAAGATCATGTCGATATTGCCTCTATGGTTGCCAAGATAGCCGATTGTCAGTGAGATGATTTATCGAAGGAAAAACGTTACCCCGAGAACCCCCTCATTGCTTCGGCAAGAGCTTATTGATATCACCCTGAATGCATTTCACTCCACCGGGCTCTAGATTTCCTTCGGAAAGACATTATCAAGTTGGGAAGACATCATAGCGAGGCTCATTGTCTTGCCGATGCTCCTCCTTTTGCTGAGACTACACTGTGTTGACAAGACCTTTTCGTGATGGCTGGGAGCTCTGCCGATGTCATTTATGTCGGGGAGACATTTTGCTAGTCGGTGAGAAGACTGAGCGAAGTTTCCAACTCTTGGCAAGCTTAGCTTGCTTTCGATGAGACATTAATGTGTCGGTGATATCCTCCACTGAGCTTCATTTCATTTTGGCGAGACCCCTTGGTGTCAATGTGACCTCTTGTCGAAACCAAAATAATTCAGTGAGCTCCCTCCTGTCAGGAAGACATCTTGCTAACCTCTTTTTTCCTCCTCGGGCTCATTCTACATCGGCAAGACCTTTTGCATCACTGAGACTTCATAGCGATCCCACCATCCTTCGTTGAAACCAACATCTTCTGCCGAGCTCCCTTTTGTTTCACTGAGACTTTGGCCTGCCGGCCAGACCTCATACTGAATCACTCATCCAACCGCAAGTTCCTTTTGTTGTCGGCGAGACATCGAAGTCGGGGAGACCTTACCCCAACTTGAAGGTTACACCGAAGGCTCTCTGTTGTCGAGAAGACTTCATCTTATCGTTGAAATATCTCAGCAAACTCAACTTCTATGCCGAAAGACTTATTTTCTGGCAAGCTCCCCTTTTCCTATCAGTGAGACTCCGACTATTCGCTAGGACCCTTCACTGAGCGCCAGAAGTTACCCTGAAACCATTGGTCACCATAAGTCTCCCCAAGCTCACGATTGAATGGCCTATTGGCCAAAGAAATCCATGCGATAAGAGGTCATACCGAACCCTCAATGTTATAGCGATAGGCTCTGCAGCTTCGTTCGACAAGACAAAAACTAGGTCACAGCGACCTGTTCAAAACAAAAAGTATCAAGCAGCCAGTTGGCCAGACAGTGAAGATGTCATGCCGACCTAGCTCTAATGGAGGCTGAGCGTAGAATATTGAGGCATGTTTCCAATAGAGCAGGCCTCCCAACTGAATCCCCTGTGAAATGTCATCATATGTATAGAGTAACCCTCAATGGAGATGTCCCATCTGGCCCTTATGAACATCTACAACGGAGATGCCTTTCCTGATTGAGCCTGAGGGTGAAAATTAGGTAACATTTCTGGCGACCTTTGCTGGATGTTTGCCTACTAAACATGAAACTAGTAGCCTAGGCCTATCCATTGGGAATGGAGTCATTGGGACAACTCAAAAGATCAAGAGCAACTTGTACATGGTTGTAACTCATCTTGAGACTCACTAGAACACTTGGAAACTTATTGAAAGCAAGGAAAAACTGAAATAAAACTATTTACATGTGTTGAAACAACACTTAGGGAAAGTAAACTGCATCTAAACCTACCCTACACTAACCAGTAAAAAATTGATCAAACAAACCCATTAACAGGTTGGGTGAAATAACTGCCCTTTCTAAAAAATTTACAATGTTTGCTACGCTGGAGAACAACTAAAGAGAAATGAAGCATGCATGACAGTTCAACATATGGCTGCAAGATCTCTGGCATAACATATTCAGGCTTACTAACCTTTTCATATGGAATGTAAACATTACCGTTCTGAGGTGGAAAGGTGACTTGAGTGCACTCCTCCTGAGCAATACCCTCATGCTTGGGTGTAAGCAAGGTATCAATATCTTTGTTGGTCTCCATTTTGGCTAGATGCCTGATAGGGCAACCTTTAGTAAGGGAAAAGCTTACACTTTCCTTGCAGATCTTCTGCTCATGAGCTGCCATTCTATCACCTTGCCGACTGGAAAGGTATAGCCCCTATGGCTGACTTGATGGAAGAGTAGTATCCTCCTCAATATGCTCATGCTTTCCCAATTGAACGCCCATTTCTTCAACGGAGAACAAAGAAATAGCTTCCTCCATCACATCTTCAATCAACTTATCAACCTCAAGCTCCTTTATAGACCAGAATGGAAGTTGCTCATAATTCTCATTATCATTGGAAGAGTTACATTCTGATTCAGGCTTGTTTTCCTCAATAAAGACGGGCAACAATTCAAGCAATGATGTAGCCTCAAGCTCCTCTGCATAATGGAATGGAAGCCCCTTCAACCAGTTATAACCTTGCAAATCAAGCTCATTAGGCTCCTCCTAATGTTTCAGCATTTGTTCGAGTTCATGAACCTATTGTCCTAGTTCATATGACTATCAACTACTTCTGAGTCTTCACAAGGATCAAAGTTAGCTTCCTCCTCAAAAAACTCAACAGTAGCTTTTCCAACCCCAACATGTTCAAAAACATCAAAGCTCCCACCTTGGAGGATAATATCAAGTTCAATCTCAAGTTATTCTCCTTGAATTGAGGCCCTATTGTTTTGCTTATTATCGTCAATAAGCAACGCACCCATGCTTTCTTGATGTTCAATCATTTGTTGTCGTTGTCTTCTATATTTTTCCATATCTAGATGTAACAGATTTGGGATTCTATCCTCCCCCATAGTGACTGAACCAACCTGATCATTGGGTTGCTCTTGAGGGATGATGGACTAATCTTGTTCAGGTACTACATTCTCTTCCATCGAATTGAATCCTTTAAAGCTTGGAATTTCAAGCTGAGAAGACTTACTAGGGCAGTCAAGAGGCTGAATTTGCCTAAAGCTGGAAAACTTGTACTTGGGAACTTCTTGTTCAAAAAATTTTAGCCTCCTTTCTGCCTCCTTTGCAGCCAGCTACTGGGCAAGGTTCTCTTCCAATTGCTTATTTTGCAACTCCTCCATTAATTGGTGCTGATAATCTGAATAAGCTTGAGTGTTCTGCACCTTAGTAGAGATTAGTTTCATTTGTTCTTCCTTAGCAGCTATTTCCTGTTCAAGGCCTTCCTCGAACCGGATTCTTTTTGCCACTCTTTCTTGATCATAAAAGCTGACTTGCTCAGCCACTTCTTGCTATCACATAATGGTACCCTGTTGCATCTTGGTATCAACCAACATCTTAGATAAACATACAAGCACCCTACTAATATCATTAATTGTCATATTGTGAAGATCTTGACTTAGATCCCAAAACATATGGTCAATCTATTGGAGCAAGTCCAATATGTTCTGGTATGGATGTGTAGGAGCAACATACTCATGATATGGAGGGTAATAGTAAGCACCTTCATGAATATTGGACATCTTTTTATTGAAAGAGCTGGAAACTCATAAATAACAGATTCTTTTGAGACATACCAACACTTGTGTCTGTGAAACCAGAAGATTTGAGCTCGGAGTCGCCAGGTATGTAAAGAAAATGCCTCCAAAAGGATGAAACTACTGTTGTACACACCCAACAGCAGCAATAAAATACATAAACATGAACTGAGAAGTAGTTCACTATCCCACCAAGCATGTCAAAAATTTAAATGTTGCCAAGAATGATTTTCTCAAGAAATATAAACATCGTGTATGGGATTTAATGGAGGATTTTAATGCTTTTATTATCATGTTAATTCCTCATAATCAAAATAAGCATGCTGACAGGCTCGCTGCCATAGGAGCCCAGTTTGATATTCCCAAGGAAATTAATAAAGTAGAGGCACATCAATACGTGAAAATAGTGGTCAGACCTTCAGTACCTGACAATAATGTGAGCTAGCAGGTTTTTACAGTGATGAGCAAATCATAAATTTCCTGATTGCTGAAGCTGAGTTTGCAGATGGAAACCAACAAAAATGGCAGCAGCAATATGATGACCAGATTGTGCAATTAAAGACTAACAAGCTGCCAAAAGGATTGGTGACCTTGGAATCTATGTTCAACTCAGATGACCAAGTGCGTAAAGACAAATGCAGCTTGACGGTTAAAGAAGAACATTATGCAACCATTGAAATCTTCAAAGGCAAGCTTCTCAAGCTGGGAAAGGTATGTAGTCAAGACGAACAACAAACCTTTATTCTATTATGCCAGAAATTTAGTGATGTTTTTGCTTGGGAGTACAAGGATTTGAGAGGTTTTAACCCAGAACTAGCCCAGCATACCATTGAACTTGAACCTGATGCAAAACCAGTAAGGAAGAAACAGAGACCGCTTAATCCCAAATTAGAGCACCTTATGAAGGCTGAACTAAATAAGCTAGTTGAGAGTGGTATTGTTTTTCCTATCAAACACACCTCTTGGGTGTCAAATTTAGTACCAATGAGGAAGAAAAGTGGGGAAATCAGATTATGCATCGATTTTTGAGATTTAAATAAAGCATCATTGAAGGACCATTACCCACTCCCTTCCATGGTTCCATGGATCAAATTTTGCAAGTAGTTTCTGGTTTTGACAACTTTTCTTAGATGGTTACTCAGGTTACAACCAGATTCTGGTGAAGCAAGAGGATCAGTTCAAAACAACATTTATAACTAAGTGGGGTATGATGGCCTACAAGAAGATTCCTTTTGTCTTATCCAACACTGGAGCAACTTTTCAGTGTCCTATGTGTATGGCCTTTCATGGTCTCATGAACAAGTTTGTTCTAGTATACTTAGATGATATTACTATTTTTTCTAGAAATGCTAACGAACACCTTGATCATTTAGAGCAGATTTTTCAAAGATGTAGAGAGTTCAAAGTGTCTCTCAATCTGAAGAAGTGTATATTTTCAATACACGAAGGCAAATTGCTTGGACACATTGTTTCAAAGCAAGGTATTTCTATAGATCCTAAAAGAGTTTCTGCAATTCTTAAATTGCCATTACCAACTCACAAGAAAGGCTTACAAAGCTTTCTTGGAAGAATAAATTTCGTGAGAATGTTCATACCGAATATTGCAGCTTTGTTGTAGCCTCTCACTTCTATGCTTAAAAAGAATATGCCATTCAGTTGGACCAAGGAAGGCAAGAGGATCATTGAGAAGATTAAGGAAGCTCTCGCAGCCACTCCTACTCTCCTTAATCCAAACTTTGACAAAGAATTTATTTTGTATGCTTTTGGAGGATTAAATACAGTTTCAGCCATGTTATGCCACAAAACGAGGAAGGCTTGGAGCAGCCTGTTGCATTTTTCAGCCAAGTGTTACACGATTATGAGGTAAAATATTCTTTTGTTGAGAAGCATGTTTTTGCTATCATAAGAAGTTTAAAGAAATTCAGGCATTTGTTGTCCAACAACAAGATTCATTTGTTGGTGGCTCATTCAACTGTTAAGGATTTTCTACTTAACAAGGATATTAATGATAAGCATGCTGGTTGGATTACCAAAGTAATGGAATTTGACGTTGATATAAAAGTAACCAAGCTCATTAGAGGGAAAGGTTTGTGTGAACATATTGCTGGTAATGAGGACAACAACTTAAAAGAAGTTGCAAATATAGAAACAGTGCTAAATAATGATGTTGCAGGTGTTGTTCCAACGTCTCCTGCTACTTGGTTGCAACAAATGATGCATTATTTGCAAACTAGTGAGTGCTCTGAAGGCTTAGACAGAGAAAAATGAAGGTATTACTGATTACAAGTCATTCCTTATGCAATCATTGTTGGCATTCTTTATAGGAGAGGTTTCCAAGGTATCTTATTACATTGTATTCAGCTTGATCAAGTTGACAAGCTTTTAGCAGAGTTTCATGAGAGATCTTCAGGAGGTCACTTTGCTGCAAGAACAACACCTCTGAAAATTATGTGGCTGGTTATTACTAGCCAGATTTGTTTAAAGACGCTATCACTTGGGTCATAAAATGTGAGAAATGTGCTTTATTTGTTGTTAAATAGAGGCTTGCACTGCTGCCCCTGCATCCGATTTAGGTGGAACAACCCTTTGCTAAATGGGGCTTATATTTTATTGGTCCTATCAATCCACCTTCAAGCGCAGGTCATAAGTGGATTCTTACTACCATAGATTATTTTACAAAGTGGACCGAAGTTGTTGCTTTAAAGGAAGTAAATGAGTCTTCAGTGCTTAATTTCTATCAAGATCTCGTATCGAGATTTGGTGTTCCAGACTAAATCATTTTTGACAATGGTTTGGCTTTTATTGGTCTGAGGATTTCTGACTGGTCAGTTAGAAATAATATTTATTTGAACACGTCTTCCAATTATTATCTGCAGGGCAATGGTCAAGCGGAATCTACAAATAAGAATCCGATTCGGATAATCAAGAAGGCTGTCGAGGATAATCAAAGGACATGGCACGAAAAGCTAAAGTTAGCCCTTTGGGCTGATAGAATAACCCCTAAAAGGGCCACTAGTTGTTCACCTTTTGTTTTAACTTATGGTAAAGAAGATAAGTTACCTGTTTCAATTGAGTTGCCAACTTTACGTTATGTTAAAGAACTGGAATTGCTGAATGAACAGCCTCTTGAGGTAAGATTTGCATAGCTGGTAGAGCTCGAAGAAACTAGAAGGGAAGCTCTTAGATAGTTAGAGATACATCAAGCTTAGATGAAGAATTCTTTTGATAAGAGGGAAAGACCACATGAGTTCATTGTAGGAGATCTAGTTTTCAAGTGGAATGAATTTAAAAGCAAACCTGAACGTCATTCCAAGTTCGATGCAATGTGGGATGGGCCTTATGTGATCATGAAGCGCAAGGAACACAACACATTCCAACTTTCTAAGTTGATTGGTGAGGTGTTGTCTATCCCAATTAATGGGATCCACATCAAGCATTACCTCTAAGATAGGTTATCTCGTAGTTAAGTAGAGTAGTATTGCAAATAAGTGTGTTCCACACATTTACTTTCCGTATTTTTGCTTTCCCTAAGCGTTGTTGTGCATGTTCTGTTGGCCACCAGGGCCTATTAGTTTGCTTTCGGTTATGTTTTATTTTCTTTTGCTTCCATTTGGAGTGTTGTTCAAGTTTCTGAGTTTCAAGAGGCGGCAGATTTGACTCCACACCCAATGGAGTGTTTTAAGGCAACTGATCTATGCTTAGCAGGCAAGCATTTAGTGGAAATTGCCAAAATGTTACCAATTTTTTGCCACACCTCAATTGGTGGAGTTGGCTAAACATTGTTATATCTTAAGGTGAAATTATAGATTATGTTTAAGTGTTGCTTGCATCATGTTCATTGTTTGTCAAATGACAGTTGTGCAATAAAAAGAAGAAACTAAGTTTCAGAAGTGCTATTCAATGATTCAAGATTAAATGAAGTACAAAATTGAGCATATAAACAACAAAGCATTTCAAATGCTTTCTTTATTTCATGAAATGATTCATAATTACATAGCTTCATTTGATTGCAAGAATCCAAATGATAATACAATATTTCATTGAAATTAATTTTTCTTTTCGAATGAAAAGCATAAAGTGAAATCAAATATCCACAAAAGTCGTGGATGTGACTGTCACAGTGCATAACTAATAGCACACTACACTATGGAAGATGCGAAAGAAGAAATCTCATAAGTAACGACATAATAATCATTACCTGATTGGCCAATGGTCGATGCTGAATGGTACACCTTTGTCTGCTCGAGCTCCGATTGACCTGTAAGAGAAAAGAGGGGGATGTCAAAGGCTCCGATTATGAAGATACCTATATGAATCACCAACAATAATGTAGTCTGTTGTTAATCATACACTGAAACAATCAAGAAAAGTACAAAGAAATGAGTTGAAGGAGAAACATCAATATGATCATTATATTTTGATTCTAACATTGTTTGTTTCCTTGTGTAGGTATAGGGAAAGTCACGATGTTTATTATTCGAAGACCAAGCATGTGGAGAAAAATGGGCTCCCACAAGGGTAGAGCTTGGCATGCTACCCTTATTCATTACAAGTGGGCTGATAAAGAGATAGTGATTACATCATCATATTCAAGAAAAGAAATGATATACAACTGAAAGAGTTAAACAGAGTTATCTATCAAGCTATCAAACCAACTATGCATTCATAACGATTAGGTTAATGCTTTCTGAAAGCTACAGGTGAATAGTGAGTTTAATTCACTCAATCATCTTAACTGAGTACATTAATATCAAACGTTGTTGTATGGTTCACGTTCTTTTGCTACAGTGTTATTTGTTCATCATGGTCAAATGTCATGCAAGGTTTAGTTCATCAGTGTTATTTCTCACGACCAAGGATAGTGAACAGGCATACATTTTGCCTTAATGAAGAGATTTGTTTTAATTTTCATCTTAGAGGAATATAATTGTTTCAAATCCATGGAACAAATTTGTTAGAAATGAAGCATAAAATTACATGAAGAGTGCTAGATATAAGCAGTTTAGTCGTTCATATGGTGAAACAATCAAGACTCAATCTTCTGGCTGATAGTGAAATGTAATAATCTAGGGTACACTGTTTCTTAAGTTTTGTTTCATTTTTTATCATGTGTTCAAATGGAGATATGGCAGGAGTATGAAAGAACAAAAGATGCATTTAGATGATAAATCAAATAGTCAGTTCCAGTTTGGCTAAGGGTGCAAATACAACATTAAGAATTATAATGTGAAATGATTGTTCCAGAAGGAAACAACATGGAGGATAGTAAAATAATACAAATAAAAGATACATTTCCAAAATTCATGAATCTATGGAGGATGTTCGACAGAAAAGCATTCAAAGGTACAAAGATGTGAAGATAACTCTACAAAATGCAACAAATGTAGATTTATGAAGAGGTCTGAGAGCATAATTGAAGGTCTAGTGCAGTTTTAAATGCATGGTTTTAAAGACAAATGAGGTTGTCTTTATAGCTGTCAGCATACCCCAAAAGTGTGTTCTCATAATATTGTGTAACTAGGTGGGGTTTTAATAAAGCAACAAATTTTACACAGTGTTCTCATGATTGGAGTTGAAGTACAAAAGAGATCTCATCAAGATAAAGTTTACCCATGAGAGGGTTTGAGCTAAAGTACAGTTTTTTTTTCATATACCCACATCGTGTTGCTACAGGAAAAAAATAAAATGCAGAAATACTGTGTGAATCAGGTCCAAATTCTTGCACATACAGTGTTTTTTTTTTTCATATACCCACAATATATTTCAGATTTACATATGGAGATCACAATTTTTAGAAAATACATGGACCTCTAAATAAATTCAGTGTTTCTTCATTACTGTCAGCATACCCACTTTGGGGTTTCAAGTCAAGTGCACAAATTTTCATCATTTCCAATCTACCCATATGGGTATTTTTTCTTGGAACAACAAGTTAAATGTTTTATCATATGGGATTTTTCAGACAAATGATCAGTTTTTCTTTTAGATATCAAGTACTCATATGGAGGAGATTAAAGTTTCAGAATAACAAAAGAAAAGCAAGATTTTTCTTGACTACACAAAGTCTTTTCCAGAAAGCCACATTGGGGTTTTGAAACACAATTCTGAATATTCCAATTTTTAGTTTACCCATGAAGGGTTTGATAGGGTTTTCAACATAATGTCAAAGAAAAGCACCAGCCATGATGGGTCGAGCTTCAAAAATAGAGAATGCTAGTTTTCATTCATTTTTCATGACACCCATGAAGGGATTTGTCCTCAAATATACAAAAATGTGAGATTCCTATTTTGGGTCGAACCCAAAGGATTTAAAAATGTATTTCTTGAGATACATATGGTGCGGCCTGTGTAATGGCTAGAAATTTACAAATAAAAGATGAGCTTTCATAAGCTTTATGTTTTGCATAGGGATGTCAATAGCAACAAGAACAAAGACTTACCATTGTTGCTCATGGGAGATAAGATGGCCACGGCCAGAACATTCATAGAAGGCTCCAAATTTAAAAAGATTTCATCATGGCGGCTGGAGGAAGACACCAAGAGCCCAAGCTCAAGGCTCGAGCTCTCTTAAGTGAGCACAAAAAAAGAAACAAATGCATTAGAGGCTACCTTAGCCACAGCCACAAGACCAAAAAACTCGAGAGGTAAAGTCTGAAAAGCTACAAACAAGAAGCTCACCTTGTGCACAATAAAAAAAAATAACCCGCAAGCAAGCTCTCTCATGGAGCTCAAGTTCATGCCCATACAGGATGACCAAGAAGGATAGAGCCATGAGAACGTAGAAGAAAGTCAAGAAAAAAGCATGAATAGGCCGCAACCTTAGTAACCCTTATTTGATTTTGGAATGAGGTGAAAATCCACGATAATTCATAAACCAAGCTTACCCATTGAAGAACTCGACTATTTGAAAGCAAGAGTGAAGTTTCTCAAAGCACATGAGCTCAGACTAAGCTCAATCATGCCGATGTGCTCTCTTAGGCAAAGCTCCATGCTTTCGAAATGATGAATGCAAAATGAAATCATTTTAGGGTTTGGTTTCTTTTGTTCATGCCCTAATTTGAGCTGACATTATGATTATCCAGAATATTCACCTTTATCATTAGCATGGAAAATTTAAATTAGGGTTATTCTTGCATTGTGATTTATTAAAATCTGAAGCTAATGTTTGGTGGCCAATTTTCATATGCCTAAGTCAAGCTTTAAGGAGTGATGGAGTTATTTTCCTAGGGCTTAGGGTTATTTGTTATTGAAAGGAGGTGATGGACTTAAGGAAATTTGTGATTGATAATGCCTTTGCCTTAGTGTTATTGTTTTTGAGAGAAAACAATGAGAGTACAATGTTGAATATCTTATGACCTAGGGGTGATTTTTGATCACTTTGTCTTTTGTATTTTCAGATAAATCAATTGTCTACTTAGGGTTTTTTTTTAATTGATTTTAGAGAAATCAATTAGAGATGTTGATAAAAGAAAGTGATATGCATTGATATTTTATGATTTTTTAAGGAAAAAATCAAAGCATTGTATTGGTGAGATAAGATGTAATTCTTTTGCAAAAGATTTTCCAATCTTTTAATTGCAAGAATCACAATTATAAAATCTGCAATCATGTAAAGTAGAATCATGAGGCAATCTTTTATAAATTGTTTTATGATTTCTTGCTATTTTTAGCAGATTGATATTGACTTTTTCCTCTTGGTCGAGTTTAAGCTTTATCTTGGAGAGATAAGGTGTTTTTCTAGCTTTTAAAGCAGATTCAACCTATTTTTAGAGGCTTTACAATTTGATCATAAAAGTAGTGTGTTTTTTTCTACTTTTATGCAGTTTTTGGCGCAGTTTGAAGCTTTTTTCCTTCATCTTTTTTGTGAGCTCGGATTAGGGTTTCTTGAGAGATATATTTTTTAAAAGACTTAGTCTTTTTCTCTTCTTCTCAGTTCAGGATACAGTTTCTTGCTCATAGACATTTTTGAGTTTGAAAACTTTTGTGTACTCGGTTTTGAGAGTTTCACTCCTTGATCTAATTAAAAACAACGTTCCTATCTCCAATTTCTGACTCAACTTGAAATTTTAGTATGATATTGATGTTGTGATCCTTTTTACATATCCTCTTTATGTCCTAAGTATTGCATATCATCGATGCAGAAAGTTCATTGTTGCAGGTAGCATGTTGTGTTTATTTCTAAACCTTCGTGCAAATCAATTTTGCACTATTGTCCATGAGGGATTGTGAATTCATTGCTTTTTTTTTTTTCTGAAGATCGTTTGTGAGAGAAATATCAGACTATTTTTGTGAGAGAAATTATCAAAGTTATTGTTAAGTTTTGTGGACCATAGGTTGTAGGTTTTATTTTTAAAGTTATCTTTCTAACTCTTTTCTTCAGAGATATTTAGAATAGAATCAATCATCTAGAGAACCAACTCACTCTAGAGATTCCTTCTTCATTGAGATCACCCACATCTGAAGAAGGTTTCCATGTTTCAGTAGATTGTTGAATCTTGCATTCAGCAGGGTGCAAATCTAATTGACAACACTTCACTAACAAAAGACATTTAAAGTTTTAATGCCATGGGGGAAGTTATAATAATAGCTGATTTTAATGCTAGGACAACAATATTCAAGCTCTTAACTTGAAAAGAAAAGACGCAGAGAAAGATGATCCGCTATGGTTAGAAGAAGAGAACCATCAACTTTGGGAAATGACCTATCAAGATAGTAAACACAATGTCATGCATTATTGGGTAGAATTGTTGTGGCTATGTAGTTTATTCAACTTATACATATGCAATGATATGAGAACATGGCCAAATTTGGGAAACATCACCTACAAAATCTACAATGGAAAAATGTGGTGGATTATGCCATTTTCTTGCATAATTATACTTCAAGACTAATGGAGCTAGTGGTTGGAAAGTGTCTGATAAAGTTGAAATCATATCATAATATAATATATGTAGAACTTGAAATCCACATAAATAGGCAACAAGAGGAACAAGTCCATATCAACAAAAAGAAAGTACCTCCACAAGGTAGAATCCTCATGACTCAAGAAAATAAGAAAATATTCAAGGTTGCGCTCAAAAAAATTGTTAGGAAATATGAAAGAAATTCAACTTACATACAAAATCACCCTATAAAAAAGAAAATGTGGATTCCCTTAGTGCACAAGGCTTTGGGTGAGTGTAAGAGGGCTAGGCCCAAGAGGGAAAATAAAAATACTTTTTCAACAAATCCTTGGTTTGATGACAAGTGCAAGATAACAAAAATAAAGCTTTGTGAGGGTGGAATGACCATATAAAACAAGAAATAATATGAAAAGATTATATAGTGTAAAGAAGAAAAATATGTGAATACAAGAAGAATGGAGGTGATTTCCCTTGGAAAACACAACCCCAAAATATTTTGGAAGGAGCTGAAAAAAAAGAAAATAAATGGAAAACAATATTGTGGACACAGAAAAAATAACCCTTCTACTTTTTCTCATGTTCAGGCCTCCTAGTGGATTTTGGCTTGATTTTTCCTAGATTTAATGTTGTAATGTGGTCAACACATTCACATTAGGTCTTGGACCCTTATGAATCATTAAGACTTCTAGGATGTCTTTTAAAGGTGTTGTGAAGTTTTGTAACCCACTTCCACACTTTTCTAGGAACCTTTCATTATAATTCACTTAAATACCCCCTTTTTATCACTTACCAAGTCTTATTTCAAAGTGTTGTAAAGAGTTGTAATGAACTCTCACACTTTTCTAGACTTGTCATCACTAATTCAACCCTTTCTCATGTTTAAATGTCCTCGTAATGCACTTTCCAGCCATTCTTAAGTGTGTTTTTGAGGATATTCATGTTAGAGAACATTTAATGCCCTTTAATTCCCGACACCCACTTAAATTTCTTAAGTGGGACTAAGTCACCAATAGGGGTGACTTAGTCCTTTTTGACACAAAAATCAAAATTATTTCAAACTTCTGGAGAGATTTCATTCTCTAACCCTTGAGGTTAGCTTGTGATGTGTTATTTTCAGGAAATTTAGGAAAATCAAGTATAAATTAGGGTTTTTCCTCTCATTTTAATCCCTATTCATTCAAGCATTCAATCAAGCAATTAACTTAATCATTTTCAAGCACTCAAGCAATGTAAGCATAATCAAGTCATCCATTGGAGCACTTCATTGCATATCTTCAATTTTATAGATCAAGGTTTTGGTAAGTTTATGACATTGCATGTTGTTTATTTATCTTTCTCTTCTCATTTCATTCCATTTTATAGGGTTTGATTACCAAAGTGGGGTTTGACCAAGGCAAACCCCTATACTCTAACCCTCAACCATTTCCCCCCTCTTTTCATGTGTGTTTGCATACTTTGTAGGTAGATTTGTCAAAGAAATAGGTGTTAAAAAGTGTTCAACAAGTCATCGAGGCTATTCAAGTCAACAAAGACCTAATTGAAGCTTGGAGACTCTCTTTATCTCATTTTCAGCAGAATCAAGATCAGACACCTGTCAGAAAAGCAAGTGAAGACCTAAAGCTGTAGGATCCTATCCCAAAATTCCCAAAATTTGTAGGTGGACTAAGTCACCACTAGTGGTGAATTAGTCCCACTGCCAGGCCTGGAAAGTGGTTTCTGCATTTTTGGATACCCATTTGGCAAATTCCTGTTCCAACAAGTTTTCCCTGAAACTGGACTAAGTTGCCCAACTTGGCGTAAGTCTCCCAGTCAACATTTTCAGTCAATTCTATAAGATTATAGAACCTCTCCACATCATATTTCAGGTTCTAGGTGCACCTCTCTAGTTTTGTTAAGTTATTTCATCATTTACTTGCATTTTTTAGGTGTTTTTGCATATCACGGTGTGTTTTCCAGCACTTTGCATTTCTTAGGTTTAGCATCATTAAATCATTTCCTTTTTAGATCAGTGCATTAGTACATCATAATTAGATACATTAAATCTCATTTACATTAATCTTGAGTGTAGACATTAGAATTTTGGACCCAATTCCTCTCCTTTTAGGTGAAAAACCTAGAAGAGTTAGAGGAACCGTTGGGAAATCCAAAATCTTTGTTTACAAATATTACAAGCTTACAATGGTTGCACTATGAAAATTCTACTATATGAATGTTAACATGATAAACATAAACATCTAGTAATCAATGCAACCATTGAGCTTTTCACCATTGAAGATATCAATTAAGACATAAAAAGGTTGGCTAGAGGAAAAGTGTAGGATATTGATGGGCTACAAGAAGAACATTTTAAGTAAGGGGTCCTTGCACCTTGTATCAAATGCATTTTCAATAGGTTTATTCAACAAGGATTCTCGAAAGGCTAAACAATTATTGTTGTTATCCCCTTATATATAGGTGGTGACACCAATAACCCGTCAAATTATCACACTATTTTGATTTATCCTCTTCTTGAAAAACTTTCTGGAAGCATGATTTAATGCAGAATTAGCAGTTGGACTAAAAAAGAAGGGAAAAGAGCAGAGGTACATGTTGTTTTTAGACCAAATCATTTGACTATTGACCATGAAATTACTCTTAGATTCTTGATTGAAAAAATATGGAGGTTCAAGGAGATGAGGATTTTTGCTACTTTGTAGACTTTAAAAAAGAATTTGACACAGTACCACATGGAAAGTTGTGGAATAGAATGGAGGAATTATGGGTTCCAAATGTTCTTAGAGGGGATATTCAAAGGCTCTATGACCAGGTTAGAGATAAAATCAAAACCAGTGAAGGTATGTCAGATTGCTTTGGTAGTGACATTTGTGGCATGCAAGGTTGCCCACTTTCCCCAACATTATTTGGGCTTTGCATTGATAAGCTAGAAGAGTGGATAGGAAAGGTTGGTGAGGAGGGTATTCAATTGGCCAAGTACATACTAAAATTACTCTTATATACCAATGATCCCATATTAATTGCTAAAATAATGTATGATCTAAGAAAACACTTGAAGGATCTTGAAACATTTTTAGGAAGTTGGGATGCAAGTGAACACTAGCAAAACCAAAATAATGATCTTCTCACTGTGAAGGATAGAGAAAAAAATTAACTTTCTCTATGAAGGAAACTCGTTGGAAATAGTTGATGCAGAGCAAGGAGGCAAACTTCAAACAATCAAAAATCAAGTTGTCTCAAACAACTCTTCAACCTACAAAACCCTATCTATGGTGGTTTCTCACTCAACCTCTTAGTTTCCTTTGTAGGTCTACAAACCTAGTTTCTTGAACATATCTCTTTGTGTAGGCCTCAAACCTACCTCTCAAATACCATTCTAGATACCCATTAGGCCCAACTTTTACATATCAAATTTATACATACATTTGTTTTGGAACATCAATCCCTAAAATGGACTACTATGCTGGAAATGACCATAATTATCCCTATTTTACAAAGAAACACCAAGTCAAACAGTTCAAATCATTAATATCCATTTTCAAATTACTAACAGGTTACAAATAACCAAAAACAAAAAACTTTTAACAAGAGAAATGCCCACAAGGTCATCTAACCACAAAACTCTTATTTGGACTAGTTTCAAGAGGGTTTATTAAAACTATGGTTCCCAAGTCTCCTCTCTGCAAACCAATGCTACAAATACATCCCAATAGGCCTTCACATGCTCACACATACTTTACAAATCATTTCCCAAGATTTTTCCAACCAATCCTAACATCTAGCCACCAAATTAGGCTAAAAAAATCAATGAAATATCAACTAGGGCATCATACAAAATCAGTCAAACTTCCTTCCCTACTCTTAGAAACCACATGAAACAACATCCTACATCTAATTATTCCATTCCACCAAGCTATTACAAGTTTCATCAGGTGGAATGGCCTAAATCTCCATTTTACACTATTAAACCTTTAAATTCTGAGTTTTTTGGCCGCCTCTAGTAAATTGCTCACCAAATCCTTCAAAATTGATGAAAACCAATCAAATAAAATCCAAAATAATCCTAGTTCACTCCACCATCAAATTCAATTCACTGTAGATCAATACCAAGTGGTATAGAATCATATAGTCGTGTAATTTACCAGTAAAAACACATAATTTTTCAAAGAAAACAGGGAACTTTATTGTTTAAATCTTCAAAGAAAACTCTCCAACCCATGCCTTGAGGTTTACAATTCTATTTCAACATCAACCAACTTGAATCAAGGGCTACAATTAATTTTAAACCACTTGACCCTTCAACTTCCTATTTCTTGCATTTTTGCAATTTTGCAACATTGCAATATGACAACTTTTCAAGATTTTTACAATATTTGCAAAATGAACCCCTAATGACTCAAATTAAATCAAGAATGGTATGTTATGATCTTATTAGACCAAAAGACTCAAAACACCCAAACACACAACATTAGGCCTTATTTACAAAAATAGACTCGGTGCCCCTGCACCATACACCCAAACTGAAAAAGAATTCAAGTCCCTTGAATACCATGCTGCAAAATAAGGTTATGCTTGATCACTCATTGTCTTTGGTCTCCAAAAGCCTTTTTATCTGGTAACCCTTTTCACTAAGTCAAATACTGAAGATTTTCATTGTGATTTACATTGATAGACTCCTTGCCACCTAGAAATGGCTCGAACTTCACAAGCTGACTTGTTGCATGCCCTCTAACCTTTCCCCCATCTAAAACTGATGCTAAGCCTATCTTCATACCTGCAAACACATCTTTATCATCCTTTTCTTGAACTGCTTTCTTCTTTACCTTTGTTTCATGCTTGAACTCACTCATTTCCCCTTGCCATTCACCTTTACTCACTTCACCTTTTCCCTTCATTTCTTCTCTCATATTTCTTGCCCTTAGAATCTCTATATCATCAAATCTACAAATCTCTATCTTGACAGAATATGACTGCCCACTAACCTCTTTTGCAACCAAAGAAAAAAGCACTATTCCTATCATGACCTTATCATGCCAATCTTGCATTTCCACAATTAATTCATCCTTGACCTTCTCTTTATCAGGTTTTGACACCAAACCATCATCTTTTCTCTCCAACATTGCATCATTTTCCAAACTTATTGTCTTAGCATCTTCTTCTTTTGTGGTGGCTACAAACTCTTCATGTGTTTCTTCTTCAAGCTTTACAAACTCCTTCTTACCCAAAATTATCACCTTTGCTGCCTTACCTTGTCCTTTATCATCCTCCTGCAATGGTGTTAGTGTAAAAGTGGTTCCATCCTTTTCAATAGCATAAGTATTGTGTCTACCATCATAAATTGTGTTTCTATCAAACTACCATGGTCTTCCAAGTAACAAATGGAAACAATCCATAGGTAACACATCACAAAGTTTCCTATCCTTGTATCCACCTATGTTGAACTCAACCCAGGCTTGTTCACTCACCAAAACAAATTGAATTTCATTTAACCAGGACACTTTATATAATGTTTCATGAGGTATCTTTTCTATCTTGAGTTTATCAACCATTTCTATTAACACCATATTATCGGTGCTCCCAGAGTCTATAACAACTTTACATAACTTTCCATTGAATTTGTAAGTTGTCTTGAATAGTGTTCTTCTTTGAGTTGTTTCCTTCTCCTTGGATTATTTGAGGAGTGTTCTTATCACCATCAAGGATTCTCCAACTTCCAGAGCAGCAAGCTGATTAGGAGAGTTTACACTTTCACATTCATCCTCTTGCACCAACTGGACTCTTTTATCACCACCACTTGAAGTAGAACCTTGTTTCTCTCGACACTTCCATGCTTGATGGCCAAACTAATTGCAATGATAGCATCTTCCTAAAAATGAACTTGAACCTCTACCTCCACTAATCTTCCTCTGAAACCTCTAAAGCCACCTCTTTGATCAGCAACTTGGTCTTTGTTTTTACTTGCATCTTATTGATTTTCATAGGTCTTCCTTGTACCTCTTCCTCTACTAATGCTACCTCTACCTCTTCCTTGTTTTTCTTGCCTTATTTTTAGCTTCTCCTCTACCCTAGCAGCCAAATGAAAACATTTTTCATCTGTCCTAGGTGTAGCCAAACTCAATTCATCCCAAAGTTGAAATCTTAAACCACACATATACCTTGCCATCTTTTCATTTTCATCTTCAACATGACCAACCCTAATACTCAACTTGTGAAATTATTCAGTATAGGCCATGGCATCCTTATCTTTCTGCTTTAAAATTTGCAACTTCTTAAAATTTTGTATAGCATGATCACCTGACAAGAATTGGCTCTTGATCTTCGACACCATCCTATCCCATGTACTAATTTTTGTTTTTCCCTTCAATCTTTTGTCTTGAACATAATTCCAACATGTTAAAGCAGGTCCTTTCAACTTAGTCTTCTAAAACTTTACCTTTTGTTCTTCAGCAACCTCCTTGTACTCAAAGTAATTATCCAGTGCATCTATCCAATCCAATACCTCTTCAACATCCAACTTTCCACTATACATTAGCACACCTATTTTCTCACCAGAAGTATCTCCTCTAACACCCTTGAGAATTTTCATCATCCTCTTTTCCTCAGGATCCAATTCATCATCACCTTGGACTCCACTTAGAGGGTTTTCATTCTCCCCCTTTTCCTCTTCCTCTTGTTCACTTTCCTCTTCAGTGGCCTTTCCTCTTCTTTGTTTTGTCTATAATGCTGCAAACCTAGCTAAGATTGCTTCTTGTGACTCCTTTAACAACTTTATCTCTCTAGCAAGTAGTGCACTACCTTTAGGAGGCATCTTTCCCTTCAACTTTCAACCTTTCTCTTCTTCAATCTTCAACTTTTCTCCTTCAAAATATCTAACACCTATTCTCTAATACCACTTGATGTAGAGCAAGGAGGAAAACTTCAAACAATCACAAATCAAGCTATATCAAATAACTCTTCAATCTACAAAACCCTAACTAGGGTGGTTTCTCACTCAACCTCTCAGTTTCCTTTATAGGTTTGTAAACCTAGTTTCTTGAACATATCTCTTTGTGTAGGCCTCAAACCCACCTCTCAAATACCATTCTAGATACCCATTACGCCCAAATTTTACATATCAAATGTATACATACACTTGTTTTGGAACATCAATCCCTAAAATGGACCGCTACGTTGGAAATGGCCACAATTAGCCCTATTTTACAAAGCAACACCAAGCCAGACACTCTTCCAATCACTAATCACCATTGTAGGATCACTAACAGGTTAAAAATAGCCAAAAACAACTTTTAACAAGAGAAATTCCCACAAGGTCATCTAACCACAAAACCCTTATTTGGACTAGTTTCAAGAGGGTTTATTGAAACTATGGTTCCCAAGTATCCTCTCTACAAACCAATGCTAAAAATACATCCCAATAGGCCTACACATCCTCACCCAAACTTTACAAATCACTTCCCAAGAGTTTTCCAACCAATCCTAACATCTAGCCACCAAATTAGGAAAAATAAATCAATGAAATATCAACTAGGGCATCATACAAAATCCTTCAAATTATCTTCCCTACTCTTAGAAACCACATGAAACAACATCCTACATATAATTATGCCATTACACTAATCTATTACAAGTTTCACCAGGTGGAATGGCCTAAATCTCCATTTTACACTATCAAACCCTTAAATTTTGAGTTTTTTGGCCGCCTACAGTAAATTTCTCTCCAATCCTTCAAACTTGATGAAAACCAATAAAATCAAAGCCAAAAAGCTCCTAGTTCAATCCACCATCAAATTCAATTCACTGTAGATCAATACCAAGTGGTATATAACCGTACAATCACTTGGAGCAGTAATTACCAGTAAAAACACAAAAAAAAAAATTTAAAAATGGAACTTTATTGTTTAAATCTTCAAATACAACTCTCCAACCCATGACTCAAGGTAACTTACAAGAATATTTTAAAATCAACCAACTTGAATCAATGGCTACAACTAAATTTTAAACTACTTGACCCTTCAACTTCCTATTTCTTGCATTTTTACAATTTTGCAACATTGCAATATGACAACTTTTCAAGATTTTTACAATATTTGCAAAATGAACCCCTAATGGCTCAAATTACATCAATAATGGTCTATTATGACCTTATTAGACCAAATAAGACTCAAATCACCCAAACACACAACATTAGACCTTATTTACAAAAATGGACTTGGGGCCCCTACACCAATAGTGGACGAATATAAGTATCTTGGACTTGATATTCACAAAAAACTTAGTTGAGAAACATTCAAAGAAAAAATAATTCGAGGTTGGGAAGCATTATATAATTTCTAGAAAATAGATGTGGAAATGTAGAATTATGGGATTGGAAAACCAAGAGAACACTTTTTGGCTTACTTGATACTCCAGTGATTCTCTATGGGTGTAAAATTTGGGGCAACAACATGTCAGATCAAAAATAAAGACAAGTGGAAAGAATCCAAAAGAATCTAATTATAATTAGCCTTAAAATCAAGACTACAGTTCCTGATGAGATTTTATTAGCTAAGACATGTAACTTCCCCTTGGAACCATCAACGATGGTTTGGTTATTAAGTTACCTACAGAAGGTCCAAAATATGGAGAACCATTGTTGGCCTAAGCTAATTGTGGAGGAAGAGCTAGCTAGAAGAAAGAACGTATGGATGAAACAAAATAGAAAATGAATGAAAAAGTGGGATGTGGATATGCATGAATTTCCAAACACAAATGAAGAAATAAAAATATATATTTAATTTGTATTTTTCTTTTTAAATATATTATTAATATTATTTTTTTTACTTTATAAAAATAAACCTTTAGAAAATATTTATATTTTTTTAATAATATTATTAATAAAAAATGATTCACTAAGAATACTTCATAAGTTAATTATTTTTTTAATTTAATTTAATTAAATTGAATGCATAAATATATATATATATATATATATTTTAGACTGCAGGAATCGGGAGAATGCATAAATATATGACCAAAAATAATATTCTTAATTAAAACTTAATATTTTTATATTAAAATAAAATTATTTTTAACAAATATTTATATAATATTATTTTATAAATCTAAAATGTACAATTATAAAATCAATATAATATTCACTCTCTAAAATAGATTAAATTGCAAGAGTTTATTAATCTCAAACTATTACTAACCTGCCTCCAAATTGTTGTCATGTAAAATGTTTTTGTTTTAATATATGTAACTAGTATTTTTTTCTAGTAGACTAGAATATAAACATGTATTTTAAATGATTATGTAAATTTTGTACTAATATGTTAATATTTGTTTTAGACTGCGAGAGTCAAATAGCCCCCCTATAAACTGCAGTGCACCTCATGAACTTTTTTCACGTGTCTGATGATGCTAGCACGACACACCCTCCAATACCATGGGGATGGGGGGAGACATTAATATGTTAATTTATTTTTATTTTTATTTTTGGGGGGGGAGGGGTAACAACTTTATTGAAATCAAGAACTCAACAATACAAAGAAGTCAAGGACCCAAAAGGATCCCAAGAGAAGAAAGCATAGAAACACCCATCCAAGATAGAAGCCACCACCAAAACAACATCAACCCTCTTAGTTCACTATATATGTAGAAATGATCCTCTCTAAATCTTGAAAATAGTCGGGGGATAACTATCCCCAATTCTCAATATTCCAATCATCTACATGCTCAGAAGCCCACTTAGCCAAATAGTCAGCAACCCTATACCATTCACGCAGGATGTGGGAAAAAGACACCACCTCCAACATGGAACACATCTACAAAATATGTTGAACAACCGAAGCAAGTTGCCAATTGACACTAGCTAGGTTCTTTTCATTCAACAAATTAATAATAATCTATGAGTCAGATTTAAGGATAATATTATGCCAACCTAGAGTACAAGCATGCTCAATAGCCTAGAGAATTGCCAAACCCTCCATGAGATTATTAGAATTTTTTCCTCTATAAATCAAGAAAAAGAAAATAGCCAAGCTGAAACAATCCCTAGCTACTCCTTCAATCCTAACAAGCCCAAGATTTCCCCTAGAAGAACCATTAGTGTTGATCTTCAAAACATCAACCAGAGGAGGCAACCATCTTCCAACCCTTTGAACCTTCTTTTTAGCCCACCTACCCCTCCTAGCACAAGCAAAGTTGGAATACAAGCCTTGAAGACCCAATCTATTCACAATCTCATCATCACTCCTTTCCAAAGGATACACCACTTTTCATTTAGATTCCACTATTTCTTGGATCATACTAACAATTCTTTGCTAAACCTATTGAACCATCAACCTATCCCTTGGAAAAATCCTATGATTCCTTTCCAACAATATTTTCCAAAGGATGAAGGTAGGACCAATGCACCACATAATCTAGAGGAAAGAGGCCTATGTAGGAGGTCTTCCTAAACTTCTCCAAAATTCAACAATGGAGGAGGCATGAACACAAGGATGTTTCCAAAAGCCCCACCAAAAATGCTAAAGAAGCATAGAAAAAGAACAATGAAAGAACAAGTGGGAAGAATTCTTCTCACTGCACCCGTACAGATGAAAAACAAAAGGGTCTCAAAATCTTCGCTTCTGAAGATTTTCCCAAGTCAAACATCTATTCCAAGCTAGAGTCCACACAAAGCAATTACACTTCGACCAAGAGAACATTTTTCACATATTTTCCCACCAAGGAACCGTCACCCAACCATACTTTTGAAACGTCAACTCTCAATACCCACTAGCCACAGTGAAAGTTCCCTTAGGATCTAGACTCCAAGCTAAAATATCCTTATTCTAAAGAGACTTGCACTATCTACTAGCAAAAATATTTTGAAGTTCAACACAATCCTCCTCCAAACCAACCATAGGCCAATCACAATGATCCTTCCAATTAGCCACCTCCATCTGCCCACATATGTAAGAAGTCTTAAAATCCATCACCCTTGACTAGCCAGCCATTCTGCAAGTTAGGGTACTGGCACAAAATGGGGGGGAAACCATCCCAAGAATCTGACCAAAAGAGAGCCTCAACCCTCCTATTGCATATCTAGAACAAGCCCTCTTTGATCAATGCAACCCTTTTTTTAAGTATTTTCCAAATCACAAAACCTTTCCACACTAGTGTATATCATGGAATATCCTCCTTTAGAATCCCACATATCTTTTTCTTTGGAAATTTCCATGGAGTGAATAGCTTCAGTGGCAATGACAACACCATCCAAAATTTTCTTTCCCACCATGAAGCCACCCTATTCTTTAGAAATAAGCTTGCTAAGCCACTGCTTCAATCCCTTAGCAATGAACTTGGAAATAATTATATAAACCAAATTACAAAGAGAGATAGGCCAAAATAGACTCAAATGGTATGTACCTTCACATTTGGGTATGATAGCAAGGAAGGTGGAGTTTAGAGCCCTCAACATCTACTTGCTCCACTGCGATTCATGAACCATAGCTAACAAATCTAGATTAATAATGTCCCAAAATTCCTGAAAGAACTCAATCAGAAAACCATCAAGACCAAGAGTTTTCCCTTTCTTCATCTAAAAAACAATAGCCTCTAATTCATCCATGGTAATGCAACCCACAAGGTGTTCATTCATCTCACTAGTGACCAAAGGAGGGATACAGGCCAACACTTGGTTTTCTTCAGTCACCGCATCTTGAGAATCCTCTCTAAATAAGGAAGCAAAAAATTGCAAGGCTTCATTCAAGATATCCCCAAAAGAAGATAAATTCTCACCTGTATCATTCACAAGAAAAGGAATCAAATTACCATGCCTCCTATCTTTCATAGATTTGAAGAAGGCAGTGTTTTTTTCCCCTTCCTATAACAACTCAACCTGAGCCTTTTGTTTCCAATAAATCTCCTCACACAACTCACATTCCTCCAAAAATTTCAGCACTCAAGCCTCCTCCCTGAGAGAGTTTCCAAAGAGACCCAACTCCGTAATTCATGGGTGATAGCATCCAAATAATCCTATGCAATAGCATTAGCATGAAAAATATTGCCAAAACACTGCATGTTCCATCTCTTGAGCTGGTACTTCACATACTGTAGTTGTTTAACAAAAGAATACATAGTGGTGCCTAAAGCAGGTTTCCCCTTACTCCACCACTCAGCAACATGATCCTGTAGAGAAGGATCTCAGAACCACATAAGTTGAAACTTGAAAGGAAGAGAACGAGCAACCCAAGCTGAAGAAACATATAATTTGATAGGCCAGTGATCCAAGCCCCTCCAATCTAGAATTTCAGAATGAGTAGACCAAGATCCACCAATCCAAAATCAAGAGACCAAGAACCTGTCCAGCCTCTCAAAAATCCATTCCTACCCTAGCCTCCTATTGTTCCAAGTGAACTGACCATTACTAGGCTTGATGTCAGCAAGATTCAAAGCAGAAATGTTATAATGAAGTAAAAATGCAGAAGGCTCCAACCTTAAAATTCCACCCTTTTTTTCATCTAAATCAATAATGGCATTGAATTCACTAATAATAATACAAGGAAAAAGAGAAGCATAGCCCCAAATAAACCTAATATGATACCACAAGTACTACTTACCAGAAAAATCAATAGGAGTATAGATATTAGAAAGAAGAATTGTTTCTCCTATTTCCAAGCTCGAAGCCACCACTGAAATAGAAGACTTATAGGGCATCCACCAAAGAGGATGAACATTGAGAGGATTCCAAAGATAAGCAAAACCATCTACATTACCTTGGGCACCAATGCACTTGCATTAACCCATTTCCCAAATCTTAGGCATCAAACCACACATGTTCTCAACTGACAACTTAGTTTCCTATAAAAAAGCACATTTAGAGAATGCTTTCTCACCAAATTACGAACAACATTTTATTGAGGGTCACTCTTCAATCCCCTTACATTCCATGAGAGGATGATAATTTCAGAGGGTTAGAGAAATGCAAATTCCAGAGTCTTAACAAAACTTGAATCCACCAATGTTTCCCCCATCATCTTGATTTTGTCTAAATCCTTCTTTCTCCCAACCTTGGAGGATTTCTCAGCAACCCCTCTTTTAAAATATTTTTGAAGAAACCCCAACGAAGGAGGAGCCTTGTGGCCTTTTTCCAGATCATATCCCCCTTTCACCAATGGAAGAGAGATCTCCCCCCACCCTTCTTCAGAGCCAAGATAACCTTAGGCCGAGATAACCTCAGGCCCCATTGAAACAGTCATACTGAGGTCATTTTCCATGTACAAAGCACCACCATCCTGAGTATTTTGGATCTTATCAGAAATAATGCCCTCCTAAATCAAATCCTAAACACCTTGATCCATAGCCAACATACCTGGGTTCATCTCTTGCTGGCTAAGGTCGTCCAAAACCTCAAATCCATTAAATGTGTCCCCTTCTTGTCTCTCCCTAAGAGTCCTCTTCTTCCCATTATTCCTATTATGGGCCTTAATAGGAATGAAACCCTTTATACCAGCAACAGTACCAACATTACCAAAAATAGGAACTTTTCCCTTATTAACCCTAAGGGGGTTGCAAGGAGGTTGCGAAGTCTGAGACTCATTAAATTTAGCCCTAAGGAATCTTCGCTACAAATGACTATACTCATGACACATATGACAATGAAAAGGTAAAATCTCATAATCAAGCTATTGCACCCAAGAATATGCATGTGCATGAATTTCCAAAGAATCTGGAAGCAGATTACTCAAATCAATCTCAACACAAATGTGAGTAAAAGTCATTACCTTTCTATCCCGAGTTTGTTGAGAAGGACCCACTAGTTTCCCCAATAGTGAAGAACCCATTTGTAAGATATCATTGCACCAACATTGAATAGGAAAATAAGGAAGACACACCCACATTGTAACCTTGTTTGGGAGATCCTTTGAGGGATTAAAACCAGCATGCCATTATTTAATAAATAAACTAATTTGATTGTGAAAATAAGGCCCCCCTTGAATACACGACTGCAATCAACCATACAGTTAAAAACCACCATGAAGTAATTATTTGCTAGCAACATAATATCCATTTCACCCTTTGAAGCCCAGGTCCATTGTGCCCATGATTCCAGAAATTGGAGTGAAACCCACATTCCCATGAATTTGTAAATCAATACATGTTTTGAGAAATAATCAATATCTTTTGCTATTGATTCTGGTTGAATCACCAAGACTAGCCTTTTTTTGCTTCTTTCTAAGCATTCATTGATTTTCAGGATATGAGTTCCTCCAGACGGAGCAAACCCTCCAACCTTCGAATCATTTTCAAATAAATTATTCTCATCCACTCTCATTGTATGAGATAGTGATTTTATTCCAATAGTAGCACAAAAATACAAATAGGATTTAAAATAAGAAGCATCCCCTGGATCCATTTCCAGGAGAAAAAAACATGACCTTGTACCACCCAAACCCACCCGAACAGCACAAAAAAACTTCCTTCCACACTAGAGCTGCAAACTGCACAGGAACAATAGAATGAACAAGAAAGAAAAAAACCTTATACCTCCCTTGCCAAGTCCAAGCACCACCAAAAAGATAAAAAAGAAGAGGAAACAAGCATAAAAAATGATCAAACAATAACGCCTCCCCAAGAGAAATCAAGCCCCTACAACATCTAGATTCCCCATCGACCAACACCAAGCATTTAATGAACATCACAAGAAAAACATTTAGAGGCCGAGCCTTTGCGAAGAAAACCTACAGCTAGGGCACACGAACCCTAGCCCGTGTCCATCCCATACACAACACCATCCAAAATTTCAAGTCTTGTTCATCATTAATATATTAATATTTACAAAATATACGTAAATTGTATTTAATATGTAGCTTACATTTTCTTCCATTAACCTAGAATATAAGCATGTATTATTTAGAATATAAACATGTAGTATCTAAAATATAGGCATGCAATATCTATAATATCTATCATTATTAGAATATAGGCATGTAATATCTATAATATCTCCCATTAAATTAAAATATAGACATGTAGTATATAGAATATAAGCATGTAGTATCTAGAATATAGGCATCAATATCTATATAATCTATCATTATACTAGAATATAGGCATGCAATATCTAAAATATAGGCATGTAACATTTATAATATCACCCATTAAGTTAGACTAGCAATTGCACCTTGGTATGCAATGGGTACGACGAAGAGGTGTGGAAGGTCAATTAGGGAAAATTTTGGTCCATTTTTTGCACACATTTGTGTAGTACATGAGTTCAATTGGTAGGCCATTTAGCAAATAATGTTTGTGCAAAAAAGCTCTCAATTGAGAATTGATGTTTACATCCATTTTAGGGATCCAAACATGATTGAAACAAAACCTCTAAACCAAGAAGATACTCAAGCTCCATTACCAATATGTGCATGTTATGTTTTCAATAGGGAGAGAGGGAGATATAGGGATAGAAAGAGGGAGATATAAATGGAGGAATAGTGAGATAGAGGAGAAGATAGAGATGGAGACAAATATATGGAGATGATAGTGAGAGCGACAAATATAAAGGTGAGAGGGATAGATAGAGATAGAAGAGATAAATATATAGAGAGGGAGAGTGGGAGAGATATAGGGGTAGAGAGATGGATAGATAATGAGATAGAGATAGAGGGAGAGATGGAAGAAGAAATATGGAGAGAAAGATATAGAGACAAAGAGATAGATATAGAGGTCTAGAAAGAGAGACATGGAGAGAGAGAGGGATTCATGTCTACAGATAGAGGGGAAGAGAATAAGATAGAGGTAGAGATGAAGATAGAGTGAGAGAAGACGAAGATAAATAGATAGAGAGATGGAGAGCTAGAGGTAGAGATAAATATAAAGATAAATAGGGAGATAGATAGATATAGAGGAAGAGGGAGAGGGAGAGGGAGGGATAGAGAGAGATATAGATGGTGAGATAGAGTGATAAAGAGATAGAGATATGAGGAGATATAGAGAGGGGGAGATGGAGAGAGAGATATAGAGACAAACAAATAGAGAGAAGTAGAGATGGAGAGAGGGAGAGATAGAGATATATGAGAAGATAAATAGAGATAAAGTTAAATGGGAAGATAAATGGAGAGAGAGGTAGTGATAGAGAGATAGATAGAGATAGGGAGGGAGATATGGGGACAAATTGTAATGCCCCACCACGCAACCCTAGGGGAAGTTGCAAACTACTAAACAAATGCAAAAAAAAAAAAAATTGTTTAATTACAAATACATGTATGATCACAACACAAAGCCAACAATCCCCTAAGGTTACGAGACAAAGATTAATTAAATCACAAATTAAAACAACATGCATGAAATGAAACATAACAACATTCACTTAACTAATTAAAGCACATACATTCCATACATGAGATTTTCATTAAGACCATGAGATCCTTCATGGTTACCAATGACAGAAGTTCTATAATTACAATTACATCTCTCATTCCCAGAATGAGGTAAATCAATAACATGATTGCTTATTACAATTTCCACCTCGATAACATGAGGGGTAATAAAATACAAGAGCAACTAACATAAATGAAACCAAGGTAGCAACTGGAATCCCACGAGCTCTCCAACACGAAAGTCTCGCCCACATAAGCCAATGCCAAAACAATGGAGTATGGTGCATGTTCCACCCAACCATGTGATACCCGAAGGCTTACCCCCCGTGCTAGGAGATAGTAACAAGGGTTTCAGGTCAAGACCAACAACCTCTATACATAGGCAACATGACTCAACTGAAAAAGGATACGAACAAGACATCACATGACATAAAGGTTACAATGCTTCCAGATTTTAAATACATGAACACATCATGAATACAAACATAATGTTGACTTAGGAGAAGTGTCATCACAATGTCACATGGGATATCCTGGCAAGTCTTCCTAGGTCCCGACCCCCATATCGGGATATCCTGGTAACCTCTAACAACTCCTGGCCCCACATGCAGACCAATGCGGAATCAGTTATCTTTCGAAGGGACAAGATAACGATCTTGCCATTCCAGGCCTTCTCGTCTCATCCCAAGTCTATACAAGCACTTGCATCCATGAGCGAGGCAAAATTAATCTTTTTAAATGTTGGTACCACCTATGCTAATTAATTGGTTTAAGCTTTCACTGAATTAACCAACTTACATTGAGATCTCCTGGCACCACTTTGTGTGTCGGCCCTCAATGCAAGCCACTTCTCTAAGACAACACGTGGAACTATGCCACCACCAAAGGGTACTCAAGTGTAACCTAGGGATAATGACTCCCTAAACATGACATAAAGTCAACGTAGACCATTCATAATAACCGGGTACAACACGGGACACAATTAAGCACTACCCAAGGCAAACAAGGTCAACCGTCATGACAGCAACCCCAAAACACATAAAAGAAGATCCTATCTGGAAGACTTACATAGTACTGACTAGACTGGCCCACACCAAGAAGAAGCATTACAAGCAATATAAAGTAGACTACATTAGGATTTCGTAAATCCAATTCACTTAACGCATTGGTGCATTACTCAAATTAAATAAAATAAATTCTTGCACAATTACATGAGTGTGGTCTAATGCGTTGCAAATATTTTCATAATCTACACTTGATCATTTAATCATAATGCAAAAATTCTCATAATGATAATAACTCCATATACATTGCAAAAATAACTTTAATTGTGATACTCAAATATCATTATATTTATAAAAAAAACATATATATATATATAAATGCATATACTCAACATATATATTATTACGCATATTTTATATACATATAATTAATACTTAAATATTTACTTTAATATTATAATTTTTAGAATTAACCCATATTACATTATTTTATTATTTAAAATATAATATAAATACATTTTAATATATATATATATAATATATATATATATATATTATAAGAAATTAATATATATATATATAACTTATATATATTAAATATATTAATTATATATTTAAATAATAAATTATTTAAAAAAAAACCAAAAACATTGGTAATCATAAATATTTATATATATATATATATATATATATATGTATATATTAAATATGACATATATATAATATATTATATATATAATATATTATACATATATTATAATTAATATATATAATATATAAATAATAATAAAAATATTAAAAAAAAAAAGAAAACACATACACAGTTTGGGGCAGCCTACCCTAGGGGGACCCAACCTCCATTCTTTGGGGGTTGACTGTGTGGGCAGGCACTGCCTTCCTGAGGTCAGTGAAGTGAGTGAGGGGTTAAAACCCCTCCCTCATACCTCGCGAGGGTAAGCCACAGCTCCAAAAAAATAAACACGACTAGTAAAAAATGCAATTCTGGGTAAAACCTTAACATTGAAAAAGTTTCATATACTTGAATTTTTTTTTGACTAAACCACTCTAAATATATATGTATAGATATATATATATATATATATATGTATATATATATATATGTATATATATATATATATATATATATATATATATATATATATATATATATATATATATATATATGTATATATATGTATATATATATATGTATATATATATATGTATATATATATATGTATATGTATATATATATACAAATAACTAGGTGTGTATATATATATACATATATACAGTCATAATAAATGACTGTAAAAATACTTATTTTCCATACCCAGATTGACCAAATGCTCAATCTGAGAATTACAATAATTTGCCATTGAAATTGCAAGATTTAACACAATGAATTAAAGATTTCCTACAATTTGAAACAAAAATTTTCCAAGCAAATACACTTTCATAGGAAAACTATTGAATTTTTTTCATGCTTGTTTTTCAAGATTTTCATTGCTAGTTTTCATTTTCTTTTGTTTTCACTAAAGTTTGAAAGTTCTTTTGTTCAAGTTCAAATGAAGATCTTCTCATGGGTTTTCAATCAAATTTTGAATTCCATTAATAGATTGAACCATTTCAAACAAAAAAGAAAAAGAATTTTGAAATGAGATGGCATAATAAGAAGAGCATGAAACCTTTTGTTTTTCTCCAAGCTATTTGAATCCTTCAATGGAGGTTGCTCTCCTTCAAATTTTTGCCTCAACAAATCTTTCCAATCCTTCTTCAACAATTTCTCCAAAAATTTCCAAGTTTCTTGTTGCTCTCCAAAATTACTAAATTCTAAAAAAAAGATAATTCAAAAAAGAAAATGCATTTCCTTATGCCCTTCTCCAAATTGTCAAACCCCTAAATTTGGTTCACCCACCAAAAGTTATTGCAAATTAGATATTTTCATTTTTTGAAAATTAATAAAACAATTCTATTTCCCATTTCAAATGCATAATAATTATTTAAAACAAAATTCTATTTGCACCCCCAAATGTCAATTAAATTCCCTTTTGCCCACAAAATTGAATTTATAATTACATTTAACAAAGATCATTTTTAATTTTATTTCAAGAGGAATGCAAGGCAACTTTTTTTTTTTGTTGTGTCACAATATTTAATAATGCTAACACAATTGAACTAATTTAATTAATCAACAATAAATCTAATTCATGATTAGATTATTTTATCGATTGAATTAAATTAACTAATTAATTAATAAGCACTCTTTTATGAATTTTGGCAATAAATTTAAATGAAGCAAACACCATTTCACTAAGAAATTAATCACGCAAGCAAGGAGAGACGAGACGACAAGGAAAATAACTTATCCCAACTAACAACCCGATGACACACTATGGCTAGGGTGATGTCATGACACAGAAAACCAAGCTACTATCTCCCAATCGTTTTCCATTGAACAAGGGACATGCTCAGACCTGTGGAATCAGGTGGAGTCAATGTCCTGTACCTGCATCCTACACACAACACAAGTGTCGAACATGCATATATATATAAATATTAAAACACACCGTGAAGAGGAAATCGCGGAATCACAGGGCACTCGCATGCGAATGATGTGATCCCGTCCCCTTCACCAATACAATATCGCTAACTGACGCCTCTAATCATCAATGGTATAATCAAAGCATAAAGCATCAACAATTCACATACATGATAATTTAATCCATAACCTGAAATAATAATATCATCTGATTAAAGTACCATCACATCAAAACATAGTGTTTACATCGCTTAACAATTAGCGGTCAAAAGTAACCAAGTTATAACCAACGTGCTAACAAAGAAAAACATACATAACGAACATTGTTCGATCAAAAGAACAAAATGGAGGGGTGTTACACAAATAGAGAGAGGGGGAGATAGAGAGGGAGGGAGAGAAAGAGAGAGAGATAGGTAGAGGAGGGGAGAGAGAGAAGAGGGGGGATATATAGGTAGAGGAGGGTGAGAGAAAAGAGGGGGGAGAGAGGGAGAGAGGGAGAGGGAGGGAGATAAAAAGAGAGGAGAGAATTAGAGAGATATAGAAAGATGGAGTAATAGGGAGAGAGGGAGAGAGAGGGAAAGATAGGGATAGAAATAAGGATATATATATAGAGAGAGAGAGGGACAAATGGGGAGATAGAGATAGAAGGGGGAAAGAGTGAGAGATAAAGGAGGTGATATAGATAAGTGATAGAGAGGGAGATGAAGAGAGAGATAGAGAGAGGGGTAGAGATAGAGATAGGGGGATAAACATAGAGAATGTGTGAGTGAAAGAGATATGGAGATAGAAATAGAGGTTTTAAAGGTGAATTATCATATACTTAATCAAATGACATGCTACCATGAGCATAACTCCTTGAGGACACATGTTATCCTTTGATTGTTGGCACAAAATGACTAATCAGAAGTTAGTTTCTCTCTCTCTCTCTCTCATTGTCTTACTCTATAACTTTTAAGTTCGATTTTAAGTTTGAAACTGATTGTTTTATAAAATTAAAATAAAACTTCTACGTATAATTATTCTAAAAAAATTAAATTTAATAAGACAAATAATTATAATTTAGATTAACTCTAATAACTTTTAATTATTATTTGTGATTTTATTAAAAACATAAATAATTAAAATAAATTTTAAACTTAAATCTAAATTAAAAATTAAAACATTTCAAACTCGATAATTTAAGCTAAAATTAATTTAATTAATGTTAATAAAGATAGAAATAAAAAAATTCAAGATAAATAGAAAATTTTGAATATTGTAATTATTTAAAATTCAATAATAATTTATTAATAAATTGTAAATATAAATATAAACCTTTAAAATAATAATTATTTCTTTAAAAATCATCTAAAACCTTTTCAACAATTATCTCTCCACAAAATATAATATTTTAATATTTTAAAAAAATCATTTAACATAATTATCCTCACAGTTTTAAGAGTCGATGCATGGAAAGCAAGCAATAATTATTTAATTAAATTAAATTTGGTTATGTATATCGGAGCCAACTAACTCCTAGACAAAAATAACCTATCTACATAGAAAAACGCATGAAAAAATACATAACAACATACATGGTAATATACATAACATGAAGAGACGACGTAGAGCAGGGCCCGCTAGATGAATGATAGAAGTGACAAAATTGGCAATGGAAGGAAACATCATAGCGAGGAAAGTGAGGTGTCCCATCACCGAATTACATCTACATTTTTTTCCTTATGCGAGAAGTTATCCGTTATGTGTGGGAAGGGCGGTGATGTGATTAAGACATGCAGTTTAAATTGTAACAGGTACTATTCTTGGAAAACACTTGTAAAACATGTTGTACTTTGGGTTTTCTCATTCCGCAGGTTGAAATCGAAATGTTGGAGAGCAAGGGTGCATTGTAGGTAGGGGAGAGGACCAACTAACTTGAGGTGAGGGGTTTTTAATTGATTGTGCATATAGGTGCAAGGGTGTATGTTTTTATGTATGGTTTCATGCATTTTTGTATGTATATAGGTGCGTTGTGGGTTGCAGGTTTCTCAGTGTTTTGAGAACCTAGAATCTTAGAAAAAATATGAATATATTCAAAATATTTTTTTATTAAAACCATAGGAATGTAACGAAATGTGGAACATTTTATAAACACCCATTGTTTCCAACAACCTTTGACATCGTGTATTCTGCTCTTTCATTCTACAGGTTGAAAGTGAAAGGTTGGAGAGTGGAGTTGCAAGTGAAAGGTTGGAGAGAAAGGGGAGACTAAAAATAGTGAGTTGACGGGTTCCTAATCATTTGGGTTGTTAGTTGTAAAGGGGTTTAAAATGTTATGAGTTTTGTTGTTTGTAAATTATTTTCAAACTTTAAGTGGGCTGCGGGTTTTGTAAAACCCAGTGTTTTGCATTTTAGAATTTTGTAAAAGAATATGAATGTCTTTAAAAGATTTTGTTATTTAGATGTTATGAATGTAATGAAAGCACTATTTTATAAACACCCATTTTTTTCCAAGAAGCATTAACACTTTGTGTTTCACCACTTTCTACAAGTTTACTCATTATCAACGATAATGTCAAGAAATTGGTGTTCTTGCTACTTGTAATGCACATGTACATATAAAGGCTTAAAAACCATGAGGGTTTGGGTATGTTGTGATGCGGGTTGCAGCTTTATAAACACTCAATGTTTTCCATTTCATTGCATTGCACATCTTTCAAACTGAAAGCATTACTTCACATTGCATAACTAATAAGTAGATGCTCATAGATAGATGACAAAATTTAAATTACAATATAGTTTTTTTACATAGTCAACCTAAAAGAAATTATGCAGTTACTTCACATTGCATAGGTAATAACTATACCCACAACTATAGGGAACTCCACTTGCACAACCAAGTACTATTCTGAAATATATTAATTTCTTCATTCTAGAGTGATAATTGCAGCTGCCAATTGTATTTTTTTGTCATGGCATTCCATGAGAGCACATTTGTTTGAGGTATTTTTTGAAACAGTTCACTGCCTTATCTATGAAAGCATAATAGTAAGCAACAATAGAGACAAGGTAGTGAACTATTTAGAAAAATACCTGAAAGAAATGTGGTCTAATGGTCAATGGAATGCCATGCCAAGCAATAGACAAGGAGATGAACTATTTCTATGTGTGATTGGTTATTTATGGCTTGCCACTATGTTTTGGCAGACATTCTCATCTCACACTATTTTTTCCAAAATAATTGCATATAGTTAGAGTGATAATTGTAGATATATAATGATAATTAGAGTGATATTTGCAGATGGAGACCCCCTAACCAAATTTTGTTAGAAAATGGGAAATACCTTATTTAACAAGCAATTCAGTTTGGCTCATAGATAGATATTGTCATCTTCAATAGAGGTATCGACAATATATTGTGAAACTATACCCAAAACTATAGGGACCTCCACCTATGAAACCAAATACTATTGTCAAAGATATTAATTCATTCATACTAGAGTGATAATTGTAGTTGCAAATTGTATTTATTTGTCATGGCATTCCAAGAGACCACATTTGTTTGAGGAATTTTTTCAAACAGTTCTTTTCCTTGTCTATGAAATCATAGTAGTAAGCATAATAGTAAGCAACAACAAAGACAAGGTAGTGAACATTTTGAAAATTTCCTCAAAGAAATGTGGCTTCATGGTGATTGGAATGTTGTGACAAGCCATAGACAAGGAAATGAACTATTTGTAAGTATGATTGCTTATCTATGGCTTGTCATTGTGTTTTGGCCAACATATACTCACCTCACACTGTGTTTTCCAATTTGAAATTATAGAATGCATGTATATGGTTGTTGGAAAACATTGTGTTTACTATCAAAGCATAATAGTAGATATGGATTGTCATGGCATTCCAACACCATGGTGATTGGAATGACATGACAAGCCATAGACAATACAATGAACTATTTCTATGTATGATTTCTTATCTATGGCATGCCATTGTGTTTTGGAAGACATATACTCACCTCACACTATGTTTTCCAACTTGCAATTATAGAATGCATGTATATGGTTGTTGGAAAACATTGTGTGTTTACTATCAAAGCATAATAGTAGATCTGGATTGTCATGGCATTCCAACACCATGGTGATTGGAATGACATGACAAGCCATAGACAAGGAAATGAACTATTTCTATGTATGATTACTTATCTATGGCATGCCTTTGTGTTTTGGCAAACATATACTCACCTCACACTATGTTTTCCAACTTGCAATGACACTATCCATTATCTTATATGTATTTTACTATTTACTTTAGAGTGCTGTAGATATTTTATGGTCGATGGTTTCATTAAACCTAACAACAAGAATCCATTGCACATTGTGCTATGTAAGCTTCCATGCATCATACCATAATTATTGTTAGAAGTGCATTCTCTATTGTGCACTTCAATGTTTTTGTTCTATTGCATTTTTATTATTTTTTTGGAGGAGCTACAGACTGCAAGGTAACCCATAGTGATCAGGTAAGATTGAAAGACCATTTTCATTGTTTGTTTTATTGCTTGCATTAGAATGACAAGATTAGAATTACTATTAGTTTTTTTGTGATAACTCTGCAACTTTATGGGCTAAGGATTGGGAAGCAACCCATATTCTCCTAAGTAAGATTCAAAGATTGTCTTCAGTATTCTGATTCATTTCTTGCATTAGAATGAAATGATTACTCTTTTGAAATAAATATGTCGCTTTATGGGGTTAGTTTACATTATTTTTTCTTGATATTGTTATTTCCTCTTTGTGCCATGCATGCAAAATGATCGCAGGAACTAGTATTAGGTGCATTTATAAAATAATTTAAATAATTTTCTTCCCTCTTTTCCAAAAAATACACCATTTGTTGCATATTTCCTGTTTCAACTGCCAAAAGAAATTTGTAAATCTAGAATACAAATATGCAAGTTAGACATCAGAGCTTATAATATACTTGCTTTGTTGTATTGATGTGGAGTTTGAATTTAAAGGCATGCTAAGCTCAAACTAGGATAATCTACAGGTATTTCTAATCTTCAACTTAATACACATATCTAATATGTCCATACAAGGGTATACACTAGAATAAATATTGACTATTTAATACTGCTACATGCTATTGATTCCCAATTAAGACCTTGTTTTACATGCTAGGAAAAGGAGCTTTCCACAGCCTAACAGAAGAAATCCCTAAAATATAAGTTCCATTTGTATTTGTGATATATGATAACCTTGTTTTATCTTTTTGCATAGAAATGAGTTTCTTGTGATATGCATGGTACAACAACGACTTAGAGTATAATTTTGGTTATGATTGAGGACAAAACTTCTTAGGAAATTCTATGATGGAAGGTCAACTTGATATCAGGTTTGGGCTTCTATAGTATTGATTTAATGGATTTATGTTGTAGAGTTGTCATAATACATATCATTGCATTTTTTAATTTTGTTTGTTTGATTCTAAAGTTACATAATTTTTGTTGGTAAAATTTGTCTATTTGAACAATTGCATAGCACAATTATTTTTTTATTCAATTAAAGTTGTTGAGAAAAATACAGAGAACCATGGCTATGAGCAAACAATAGCCATAACTAGTACATCTACATTGCAGCCATCTAATTAAGATACATATTAGCCCTGCAATGAAGGGAAAAATGAAAATAGAAACAACAATAAATCTATCACATACCAATTGAACTGAAGCAAGAGAAAACTATAAATTGAAACAATCCCAATTGAACAGTAACCAATTGAAATGTTTAGTTGCATAGGTTTTGGTATTGGCTTTGATATCCAATTGATTAGCCATGTGGTTGATAGTATGATGTATGTCCTTGAAGCATTGATAATTGGATTTGTTCAAACATCCCTCAATACAATGAGGAATTATCCAAGCAAGTTTAGTCTAACCCAATTTTTAGTTCTTAACAAGAATCATGGAGGCTTAGTGTATGACATCTCCAACCTAAGGCATAGCACAAAGTTAATGGATTTTTTTTGTGACTAGTATCACAAGGGTATTATTTCAAGTCCTAGGAGGTTAAATTTGCTACTTTGTGCATTGTAAATTTTTGAACTTACAATGGATCTGTATTGCATTAGGACAATCATAGATGCCATGAACGGATCTTAGTCGACCTGATTGGATGATTACATATTCTTCAACATAATTTGGATAATATTATATAAAGGTCAATTTACGTAGTGCTATGAATACATGGAAATTGAAATAAAAATTAACACCAAAGTTTTGATTCTAAAAGAATGATGTTGTTTAATAGGATTTTATGACTTTATAAAACTATTTTTAATACTATGGATGACTCTTAATCTCACTCTTGATGGTAGATGATTTTGTAAGGAAGGCTTTTCTCTTCAAATTTCATACCCATACAATCTAGAGTAGGATTAAAAACTTGATTTTGGTTTTGCTAATCCACTCATCCGCCCTTAATTAGACTTGATGGTAGATGAATTGCAATGAAGGCTCTGCTCATTTAATTTCATACCCATAATATTAGGGTAGAGTTGGAAACTTTATTTTTGTTATTTAAGCCAAAGGAAGTGCTTTCTCATGGTAGGAGTTATGGTTTTAAATAGAATTTAATTGCTTAGTTGTCTAGAGTGTTTTGTTAAACATGGACATACTAGGACTTCTTGTGTGTATATTGGGCTGCTATATGTCTGTGCCATGGGTGCTCTTTGTGATGAGCTCTTTAGTAGGCTTTTTATTACAGGTCAAAAGTGGCTCATTTTCCTAACCTCCTCCATGGGGTAGACTTTGGTGTTCAGGGTTCCTACTCTGTGTTTGACATGGTTACACTTTGGTGTTTGGAGTTTCTACTCTGGGTTTCATATGGTTACTCATCACCCAATTTAATGGTCGAAGTTAAAATTTGTCCAATAAAAATAAAGATAATTATGTATCTTTTTTAGTTGGGATGAGATATGAAATTGCTTTTAAATTGTTTGACCATTTAAAAGTGTGATATTTAAATGAAATGATTTCACACTAATATTAAACTTAGACCCGCAAGAAACTTGATTGTAAGACCTCCAATGGGCTACCCTCTTTATAACAAGGGACCTTTTTGAAGGCCTCTTATTACAATTTGGGTGGGGCTCATTTCTAGTTTGTGATCATTCTAATTAATATGGTTTTTGGAAAACATTGTGTGTTACTATCAAAGCATAATAGTAAATATGGATTCTCATGGCATTCCAACACAATGTGGGTTGGAATGCCATGACAAGACATAGACAAGGAAATGAACTATTTCTATGTATGATTGATTATATATTGGTTGCCATTGTGTTTTTGTAAACATATACTTAGCTCGCAGTGTGTTTTCCAACTTGCAATCATACTATGCATGTATATGCTTGTTGGAAAACATCAGGTGTTTACTATCAAAGCATAATAATAAATATGGATTCTCATGGCATTGCAACACCATGGTGATTGGAATGCCATGACAAGCCATAGACAAGGAAATGAACTATTTTTGTGTATGATTGCTTATCTATGGGTTGCCACTGTGTTTTGGCGGACATATACTCACCTCACACTGTGTTTTCCAACTTGTAATCATACTATGCATGTATATGCTTGTTGGAAAACATCGGGTGTTTACTATCAGAGAATAATAGTAAATATGGATTGTCATGGAATTACAACACCATGGTGATTGGAATGCCATGACAAGTTAGACAAGGCAATAAACTATTTCTATACATTACGATTGCTTATATATGGGTTGTCACTGTGTTTTGGTAGACATATACTCACCTCACACTGTGTTTTCCAACTTGTAATCATATTGTGAATGTATATGCTTGTTGGAAAACATCTAGTTTTTACTATCAAAGAATAATAGTAAATATGGATTGTCATGGTATTACAACACCATGGTGGTTGGAATGCCATGATAAGCCATAGACATGGAAATAAACTATTTCTATGTATGATTTCTTATCTATGGGTTGCCACTGTGTTTTGGTAGACATATACTCACCTCACACTATGTTTTCCAACTTGCAATCATATTGTGCATGCATATGCTTTTTGGAAAACATCAAGTGTTTACTATCAAAGAATAATAGTAAATATGAATTGTCATGGTATTGCAACACCATGGTTATTGGAATGCCATGACAAGACATAGACTAGGAAATGAACTATTTTTGTGTATGATTGCTTATCTATGGGTTGCCACTGTGTTTTGGCAGACATATACTCATCCCACAATGTGTTTTCCAACTTGCAATCATATTGTGCATGTATATACTTGTTGGAAAACATTGGGTGTTTACTATCAAAGCATAATAGTAAATAAGGATTATCATGACATTGCAACACTCTGGTGATTGGAATGCCATGACAAGCCATAGACTAGCCAATGAACTATTTCTATTTCTTGTATATGGCTTGTCATGGCATTCCAAGACTATGGTGTTGGAATGCAATGACAATCCATATTTACTATTATGCTTTGATACAGTTTTTCAACAATCCATATTTACTATTTATCCATGGTGTTGGAAGCCATGACAATCCATATTTACTATTATGCTTTGATATATTTTTTGTAAGGATGCGTAGCTTGTTCAAAAGAACCTATTTTAGGCTTTCATCCATAGCAACAAGGAAGTGACTGTTTGATAGAATGCTTTGGTAGACATCTATGAAAAATGTGGTAAGCGAACTGTTTGATATAATGGCTCAAAGAAATGTGGTCTTGTGGTGAAGGAATGCCATGAAAATCCATATTGTAACTACTGCAATATGGATTGTCCTGTAATTCCTTCACCATGAGACCACATTTCCTTGAGGAATTATATCAAACAGTTCACTATGCTACCACATTTTTCAGAGATGTCTACCAAAGAATTCTATCAAATAGTTCACTGCCTTGCTACTATGGCTAAAATCCTAAAACAAGTTCTTTTGAACAAGCTACGCATGCTTGCAAAAAATATATCAAAGCATAATAGTGAGCAACAACATAGACAAGGAAATGAAGTGTTTGATAAAATTCCTAAAAGAAATGTGGTCACGTGGTGATGGAATGCCATGACAATCCATATTGTTGTCTTGTTTCTATATGGATTGTCATGGCATTCCATCACCATGAGACTAGATTTCTTTGAGGAATTTTATGAAACAATTCATTGCCTTGTCTATGCTACCACATTTTTTCATACATGTCTACCAAAGAATTTAATCAAATAGTTGAGTGCCTTGCTTCTATGGCTAAAATCCTAAAATAGGTGCTTTCAAACAAGCTACACATGCTTTCAAAAAATCTATCAAAGTATAATAGTAAAATATTGAACATAGTAAACCTATTAATGGCAACCCAAAAATCCAATCACATGAACTCAATTAGGTACCCATTAAAAGGTAGTTTAATTACACTCAAGCATAATGAACCTTTGCAAATGAGAGTAAACCTATTATAAAATTTGCATAATGAACCTCATATAGGGTTTAAGAATAAACTTGTAGGCAATGAAAGAACGCAAAACAACTTCAAACAAACTCAATGGGCTTCAAAACATGTAATTGATCTATAAGCTTTCATTCTAACCATATATCTTTGATGCAAAATATTATGCTTTTGAAATTGGTTTAGATCCTTGTAGAAGCATGAAGATCCCATCAACAAACACCAATCATGTCTTTATGCCAAAAACCTATCCACTGAATACCTTAGAGTCACAACATCAAAATGTAGGGAGAGTGGGAGAGAGTGGGAGAGAGTGGGAGAGAGGGTGGGAGAGAGTTGGAGAGTGGGTGGGACAGAGTGGGAGAGATTTGGAGAGTGGGAGAGTGTGGGAGAGAGGGTGGGAGAAAGTGGGAGAGAGTGGAGAGGGTCTCGAGAGTGGAGAGGGAGAGGGTGGAAGAGGCAGTGGGAGACAAAGGGAGACAAAGGGAGAGGGGTGCTAGAGGTGGGAAAGAGTTGGAGAGTGGGAGAGAGTGGGAGAGACAGTGGAAGAGGGTGGGAGAGAGAGTGGAAGAGGGTGGGAGAGAGAGAGGGAGAGAGAGGGAGAGTGGGAGAGAGTGTTGGAGAGAGTGGGAGAGTGGATGTAGGGTTTGTAGAATGGGCTAATATATATTATATATTTATTATATTAAATATATTAATATAATATTAATATATATAATATATATTAATATATGAATATATAATAAATATATATCATATGTCAAAAGAAATCATAATTCTTAAAGTTTAAATAATGGATACTTGTTATTGTCGGGTATCCGTTTTGTTTATTAGTGGTTTATGCACTTGGACAAGCAGCAAAATATATTAATATTAATATATAATAATTAATATAAATATATATATAACATATATTATATATTAATATATAATATATATCAACATATAATATTATATATTATATATTAAAATATAATATATAATGTATATTAATATATAATATATATTATATAACATATGACATTCTAATAACACTAGAGGTGACGGATATCCATCTATAATGGATATTCGTCTATAACGGATATCCGTTATAGATAGATATTTGTTTTGTAGGTGCGAATTGTTAAGACTTGGGCCATGTCGATTATATCACATAACGGATATCCATTATAAATGGATATCCATTTAATAATGGATATCCATTTTGTAAGTTATATAAAAAACAAAAAAGGGGTTGTTTTGAGTATTTCAATGGTCCCTACATTCTTTTTGTCACGAAAATCTCTTGTTTTCTTTTTGTGTCAGATGAAATTCATCTTTTCAAAGATTCTCTTACATTTTTTGTAGAATTCCAATCATTTGTGTGTGTTTTTTTGTTTGTGCAATGGGGAGTAGCAGTCGGCGTAAGAGAAAAGGTAAAAGGAAATTTACAGCAGATCAAATTGAAGCATATAGAGCAAAAGATAGAGAAAATCATAGGAAAAGAAGACAAGGTATGCAAAATATTCAAATTGAAGCTTCTTTTAAACCATTGAATGTTAATTCAAGTGAAGATGAAATAGGAATTGAAAATATTGAACATCATATTCAAATTGAAATTGAGAATGAAAATGTGAACAACATTGAGAATGAAAATGTTGTTGAAAATGTTATTCAAAATGAAATTGTTATTGAAAATGTTGAAAATGAAAATGTGGTTGAAAATGAAATTGTGTTTGACAATGAAAATGTTGTTCAAAATGAAATTGTAATTGATAATGTTGAAAATGAAAATGTGGTTGAAAATGAAATTATTTTTGATAATGAAAATGTTTTTCAAAATGATATTGTTATTGAAAATGTTGAAAATGAACCCTATGCAACACCTAATTACAAAAGAACCCCTAAATGGTTGGTTGAAATAGATGAGAACATAATCTTCAAGGAAAAAGGTCACAACAAACGGTTCGTTTGTGGGCTACAAAATTGTTCAATGAATTCTTTTCCAATAAGACATTAACCAAACAATGCCAACTTTTTATGCAATAACTTAAGATTTACAAAATGAGTCCATTATTAAAGAAATTGAAGATTCGTCTCACAAAAAAATAAGAAAAAATAGTCTTATTGTAAAATATTTTTTTAATGCTCTAACCTCTATTGGAAAGACTAGTAAGGAAAAAGATAAAAGGGTTGCTCGAAAAGTGATCACAACCTCACTAGTAAGCCATCATTTTAAAAATGCTTGTTTAATGAGATAAACTTGTATTGATTTTAACTTAAATCATAAAACATTGAATAGAGCACTATCAAGAAGAGGAAGACTCGATAGTGCTCTTCAAAATGATATGTGGGATTTTAGTGGGAGGCTTCCACATGTTGATAAAAAGCTAACTAATAATGTAAAGATGCAAATTGAACAATATTGGAATTCTCACTCTAGAGTATCACCAAACGTAAAGGATGTTTTAAAGTTACGAATTGGCAATCAAGATCATACACCACATCCTAAACATTTTTTGGAATGTAGCCAAATAATTTTGTACAAACAATTTTTTCAAGAACATCCACATTTGCAAATCTCGGAAAGGGCTTTTGAGTCTTGCAGACCATTTTATTGTGTTCCTATTAAGGTTCGTAATACATGTTGTAAATACCATGTTGAGTTTTCAATGTATCATGAATTGTTATGCCATATTCGTTCTACTATGCATACTGATGAAATGTTGCAAGAGTGTCATGTAGTGCAACTTCTCAAGTCATCCAGGGAGTTGTTAGATTCATTTTTATGCATTATAGATGATGGTTTCTTATTTTATAAAAATGATTGTTTAAATGAAATGTGTTTGCAATGTGGTGGTTTATCGAAGTTTGTAACATGCTTTCATGAGGGCATAGATCATGATTTTGGTAACAAATTTGTTGAAAAAAACAAATATGAGATAGTGAAATACAAATTGAAGAGTGGAGGTGAGGGTTCTAGATGCGAGTTGGTTGCAAGAGAGGTAAGTATTGTTGATTTTATTTCAGATTTTAAGAAAAATATTTTCTATAAGTATGCAAGGCATAGCCATAGGTCGCAGTGGTTGGATTGGCAATTCAGGATGTGTAAGGACTCTTTTCCCATTGGAACTATTGTATTTGTAGTTGATTTTTCTGAAAATTACACATTGCAACCATAAAATGAAGTTCAATCACAATATTATAATTCTATTGAAATTGCTATTTTTGTCCACATAACATATAGGCATGCCCCTGATAGTATAGAAGAGGACATGAAGATAATCAGGGAGTACCATTTTTACATGAGTGATGATAGATCTCATTCATCCAAGTTTGTACAACATTATTTTGAATTTTTTTTTGAGTTCTTGCAAGAAAAAGGAATTGCAATGGGTCAACATTTGATTTGGTCAGATAACTACATAGGGTAATTCAAGAATGCTCGCATGTTTTATTGGTTGAGTAGGATGCATATAGATAGGGGTATACCACATATTTGGATTTTTTTCAAAGCTAGGCATGGAAAAGGTGAGGATGATGGTGCAAGTACATGTGTGAAGAGAGCTTTGGTTAAGGAACAAATGAAGATTAGAGGTGGTGCAACATTTAGTGATGCACATTCTATTGTGGATTGGTGTACCTATGCACTATCACAAGGAGGGACACTTGATTCACAAGTCAGTAGATTCTTTTGGTTGGTTGAGGAGGGAACAACGGGAGATAAAACAAAATGTCAAACAACTAGAGATTCTTCAAAGATGCATTCAATTTGAAGCTCAAATGTGAGTGCATGGACCATATGGACATGAGAGATGGCTTGTTTTTGTCATAATTGTATTTAGTGTGATTGGGATTAGTGCGAGTCAAGTGAATGGGTAGATACATGGATTCCACAGTAAATAACCCTTTTAACTATAGCATAATCCTCATTACAAGATACAATGGAAATTTCACTTAACTACGATCATCTTTCAAATCTTGTACTTCCAGGACATGTCTATGCAATTGTAGCACCGTAGGGGAATGAAGAGGGATCAAACTATTGGTTGGCACGATGTGTATAGGGAAAGAAAAAGCTAACACAACCAATGAAGGATGATGATGGCTTCATGTATCCTATAGGTTTAGTTTTTGTTTCTCGAACTTGGTTGCATTACCATTTCACCATCGTTTAGGTTGTTTATAATAATATAGATTTGTTATTCTAAGTATATTTAGATGTTGATAAAAAAGTTATGATCACACAGGTTCAGTTGTTGTTTTCAAAACTTGGTTGCAAACATATATAATTAGAAAGAATGGCGTACCTACATTTGAATACTATGAGAAACACTAAACCATTTTGATGTATTCCCACCTTGTTTAGCAACAAATGTTAAGTTATTGAGACATCATGCTAGACCAAAAACAAAAAAAACTATGGACAATTAGTAGTGTTGATCATGAAGCATTAGTGGAAACTCTGAAGGTAAGAGATGACCCTGCAGGGACACTTGAGTAGCAGATCATTTGTTGTATGGGACAAGTATGATATTATTCATCACATTTTGATATTGTTTATCTACTAAGGTTCATTATTTAAGTTGTTTAGAATAATATAGATTGGTTATTCTAAGCATCTTTATAGTTTGCATTAACAATTCATCATCATTTAGGTTGTTTAGAATAATATAGATTTGTTAGTCTAAGCATCTTTTCTTTTGTGACGATAAAGATATCTCATTTGAGGTATATTGCAATGTTCCTAGCACGATAGATCATGGACCTGCTGCAACAATAGCCAACTCTGATCATTTAGGAGAGGTATGCAACATATTAGAATAATATAGATTGGTTATTCTAAGCATCTTTTATAGTTTGCATTACCATTTCATCATCATTCAAGTTGTTTAGAATAATATAGATTTGTTAGTCTAAGCATCTTTTCTATTGTGACAATATATATTTCTCATTTGAAGTATATTGTGATGTTCCTAGCACGATAGATCATGGACTTGCTGCAACAATAGAAAACTCTGATCCTTTGGAAGAGGTATGTGAGAGATTAGAATAATATAGATTGGTTATTCTAAATATCTTAAATTATAGTTTGCATTACCATTTCATCATCAATTAGGTCAGTTAGAATAATATAGATTTGTTATTCTAAGAATCTTTTCTATTGTATGTAGTTTGATTGCTACCTTAATGGTTTGTATAGGTGGTTCACTCTAGAACGTCAACATGCTACTCTTGTGGAAGACTGTGCCGACTGCGAAGGCAATGCGAGCTCTATTTCCTTCCCCTACTGGGAAATGAATATGTATTAGGGTTGTTTGTTGTATGCCTACATGGAATTTTGTAAATCCTATATTTGATAGTGATTATTGAATGATAATATCATGCATATGGTGTACACTTTATGTGTATTCAAGTGTATACAACTTATGTGTATAATTTGTCACTTATAAGTATTGCAATGTATACTTTATGACTTAGGTGTTTTAAAGTGTATACTTTCTATTCATGTGTGTAGTTCATGACTTAAGTGAATTTGAGTAAATGAAACACTTTTTCACTTACTGACAAGGAACAAAACAAACCCTAAACCCCTTTGCACCTTTACATTGCATCCATTTGACCCTTTTTCCATCAACTGAAAACTCATCACCGCAGAAAAATGCATCTGAGATAGCAAAAATGAAGAGAGGTTATTATAGAGGATTCCAACACAATTCCATAGCCTTAGACGAAGAGTCTTTAGGCATCACGATTTCTAAGAAATAGAGATTCAAAGATTGTTGCCTTTTAGCACTTTGGACTCTTAAGGGAAATTGCTAGTCCAATATAGCTTAGAGTGATTCAACGTATTTGGGTGCAAAATAGGACTATCCCTAGCATAAACGTACCCATTCAGACATGTTGGAATAGTCTGTTTGGTCCTACAAGTTGCAAAACAAAAGTTGCACCACTTTACAACTTTACATTACTTGCATTTGACAACTTTTTCCTCAACTAAAAACTCATCACTGTGGGAAAAGGCTTCTAAGATAACAAAAAATTAGAGAGGTTATTGTAGAGGGTCTCAACACGATCCCATATCCTCATACGGAGAGTCTATAGGCATCACAATTTTTGAGAAATAGAGATTCAAAGATTGTTGTCTTTTAGCACTTTTGACTCTTAAGGGAAGTCATCGATCCAATGTAGCTTAGAGTGATTCGACGTATTTGGGTGCAAAATAGGACCATCCCTAGTGTAAATGTACCCATCTAGACATGTTGGAATAGTCCGCTTGGTGCTACAAGGTTCAAAATGAAAGTTTCACCACTTTGAAAGTTTACATTGCTTGCATCTAACAACTTTTTCTTCAACTGAAAACTCGTCACTGTGGGAAAATTCCTTTGAGATAGAAAAAAATGAGAGAGTTTATCATAGAGGGTCTCAACAAAATCCCATAGCCTTAGACAAAGAGTTTTTAGGCATCACAATTTCCAAGAAATAGAGATTCAAAGATTGTTGCCTTTTAGCACTTTGGACTCTTGAGGGAAATCATCGGTCCAATGTAGCTTAGAGTGATTCAGAATATTTGGGTGCAAAAGAGAACCATCCCTAGTGTAAACGTACCCATCCAGACATTTTGGAATAGTGTGTTTGTTCCTACGAGTTGCAAAACGAAAGTTGCACCACTTTGTAACTTTACATCGCTTGCATCTGACAACTTTTTCCTCAACTAAAAACTCATCACTGCGAGAAAACACCTCTGATATAGAAAAAACCAAGAGAGGTTATTGTATAGGGTCTCAACACAATCCCATAGCCTCAAACAGAGAGTCTGTAGACATCATGGTTTCTGAGAAATAGATTCAAAGATTGCTAACTTTTAACACTTTGGACTCTAGAGGAAAATCATGAGTCCAATGTAGCTTGGAGTGATTTAGTGTATTTGGGTACAAAAGAGAACCATCTCTAGTGTAAATGTACCCATTCAGACGTGTTGGAACAGTCTGTTTGGTCCTACGAGTTGCAGAACGAAAGTTGCACCACTTTGCAACTTTAAATTGCTTGCATTTGACAGTGTTTTCCTCAATTGAAAATTCGTCATTGCAGGAAAATGCCTTTGAGATAGCAAAAACTGAGAGAGGTTTTTGTAGAGGGTCTCAACATGATCCCATAGCCTCAGATGGAGAGTCTGTAGGAATCATGGTTTTTGAGAAATAGAGATTCAAAGATTGCTACCTTTTAGCACTTTGGACTCTTAAGGAAAATCATCAGTCCAATGTAGCTCAAAGTGAATCAGCGTATTTGGATGCAAAAGAGGACCATCCCTAGTATAAACATACCCATATAGACATGTTGGAACAGTCTGTTTGGTCCTATGAGTTGCAGAACGAAAGTTGCACCACTTTGCAACTTTACACTGCTTGCATTTGACAACTTTTTCCTCAACTGAAAACTCATCACCTCGGGAAAATGCCTCTGAGATAGAAAAAACTGAGAGAGGTTATTGTAGAGGGTCTCAAAACGATCCCATAGCCTCAAATAGAGAGTCTATAGGAATCATAGTTTCCAATAAATAGCCCTTAAAAGATTGTTGTCTTTTAGCACTTTGGACTCTTAAGGGAAATTACTGGTCCAATGTAGCTCAGAGTGATTCGACGTATTTGGGTGCAAAAGAGGACCATCACTAGCATAAATGTACCCATCCAGACATGTTGGAATAGTATGTTTGGTCCTATGAGTTGTAGAATGAAAGTTGCACCACTTTTCAACTTTACATTGTTTGTCAAAATTGTAACTTATTGTCAAATGATGGAAGTTCAAGAGTCATCTTGTTGTAGTTTGTTGGAAAATAGTTGGAAGTTGTTTGGTCATGGCCCAACTAGGTAGTAATTAGATTTTAGAAGGGTTTGGGAGAGCAAGGGAGGTCAATCAAGGTTTGGGTATGATGCCCTAGTTGCGAAAAGTGTGGTTTTTGAGTGAAATTGGGAGGTTTAAGGATGTTAGTGATTGAAATTTGTTGGGGCAGAAATTTCTAAAGGTGTATTAAGCATATGTATACTTCTATAAACATGTTTGAGGTGTTGTTTGAGTGAGATAAGTGTGGAAATGCATACTTTCAATTTACCCCCTTACAATCTAGGCAAAATGAGGGTTGCATGATTGAGTGACTTAGATGGCATTTACAAGGATGATAGTTGTGGAATTTGGATGTTTATATCCTGGTGAGATACTATCCAAAGGAATCTTGGAGGGGAAATAGTTTTAAAGCGGAGTTGTTTTGCAAATTTGGGCTAATTAGAGCCTTGTTTGGCGTAATAGTTCAATTTTTGTGGGGTTATTCCAAAACAAGCACATTAGGTTTTTAGATATGTTAAAGAGAAGGGTAATGGGTGTCTCTCACAACCTTTTTTTTTGTGGGTTTGAGTTGATTTTGTGAAGATATTGATTCTTACTCAAGATGATTTTATACCTTTTACATGTTATTATGCTTCAATGAACATTAAGTGACATTGATTTTTATCTAGATGATTATATTACTTTCAAATGAACAATGTAACATGAAATGCATTTCATTAAGTTCTGACCCACTTTCATTCTAACTTTCTTTCAAAATAAAAAAATTAGCTACACACTTCATTACACGAGTTTAAAAAACAAAATAATGTCAAATGTAAATTGATTCAACAGAGCTTGAAATCATGGGTATTCTCAAAATGAGTGTTTGATAAAAGTGTATTGGTAGACATGTATGAAAAATGTGGTACAATAGAAAAGGAAATTCATTGTTTGAAAAGTCTCCTCAAAGAAATAGATGGATTACCAAATGTAATTCATAAGTTCTATTAAAATGTTATTTCGTTAATCTATAACATACATTATCAATCATAACTTTAAACAATTCTAAGATAATTATACATTCTATTTTGAAAATTCAAAGTAGAAAGGAATGCACACGAGGAACAAATTAGATCGAATATCAATTCTTATATATCAAACTATAGAATAATTATGTTTGTGCATATACAAATTTGGCATATGCCTATTTAGAACAAGTTTTACAACAACTTTTACAAATTGTGGCATAAATGCCATCTCAAGATCTATCAAACCCTAAGTACATGTCAATCTATATCATATCCTAATCCTATGTTGGACCATCAAAATCAAGCCTCCTCGAAGAAGTTAGATTCTCTGCAATTTCCTGCACAATAACATTTCAAACCACAAATTAGATTATGTGAATGGTTGACAAGATAGACTAGTAAATAGAAACTTATATACCATCATTTATAAATTAAAAATTTAACATCAAAATCAGTATACATGTACTATATTATATCAATAATGCAA